>JAUPMG010093090.1:0-12504 GCA_031762675.1 Pachysandra terminalis
TTTTTCTGTTTTTTTTCCTAACTTATCGAGCTGTATCGAGCGTATCGCTCGATACGCTCTACTTATCGATTCTTATCACGCGATACGCTCGATAAGTTGAGCATATCGCGCGATACGCTTAGTTTTTTGACTGTATCGTTGTTTACATAGAATTATCGTATCGACCTGGTCGATACGCGCGATACGATACGATATTTTGATCTATGAGAGTACCACATTAAATCTGGTGAGGCATCTCAAGCCCAAGCCGCCACTGGCCTTACTGGAGCAAACTAAGGACCGCTTTACTAGATGGTATTTATGAATCTCCTCGTTGCCTCTCCATAAAAAGTTCCTTTGCAGCTTCTCTAGTCTTCTAGCCACAGAAGTTGGAATCTTCAAAATCGACATGTAATACGTAGGAAGATTGAACAAGGCACTCTTCATCAATGTCAATCTACCTCCCTTCGACAAATATTTAGTTTTCTAAGATGCCAACCTTGCAAATTTCATCGGTGAAGAAAGTTAGTCACACGAATCAGATTTTACACACTTTAATGAGCAAGATCCAATTTCTCAATAAGAGAATCAAAGTAATGAAGGAGTCGCCTATTTTTGACACCATCCCTATCCAAATCTTGCATTTGTCTATCCTTCAACCTCCAGTGAAGTTATTAAAATTTGTTTCTTAGCATACTCCTAATTATGAAAGCTTATATTGTAATGCAAATGGAACTTCCAAAGGTAATCACAGTACCTCAGGTGGTGGAATCAAGGTTTTGTAGCGGCATGCCGGCGAAATTTTGCCAAAAAGGCCCCCAACGAGATGAAATGTAGGGGGAATTCGCTGAATTCCCTCTTTTCCCCCATTCTATCAAAATATAGCGAAATTTCGACGAAATATAGCGAAATATTTCCTCAATATTTCTCCAACCCGGTGAAATATTCCACCAGGTCGGCGAAATATCGCCAAAATTTCACCAGAAAAATATGGCGAATTGTCTAGCGACAACAAAATTTAAAACCTTCAGTGGAAAAGCTCTTAGGAACCACAAAAGTGAGATTTTATTAGCCTCTACATTTTACTATGATTATGGCACAAATATTGTTGCTGAATCTCGTGCTTTTCATGATGTCCTCCTTTTGCATTATCTATCGTGGCCTCCAAGTATATCACATTCAGCCTGAACTTGAATGCCAAATTCTCATTGATTGCTCAACAGAAAAGCTTTTGTCATGTGACTTTCCATCATTGACTCCATTTCTTGTATTTCTTACTCCTCTCTCATGTGTATCGTGAAGGGAATTCAGTGATTGATAAATAAGCCAACTTGACTTGCACTTGGAAAGCAATTATCCACTTTGAAGATAGCTCAACAATTACAAGGGATATACTGGCTGCAGATTTTAATGAAAGAATTGATTTTGGATTTTTTTAGATAATTGTAATTCTCTTCTTTTGATACAGTGGCTCTAGATTGAAATAATATTCAACCACATTCTTTTACATGCATATTGCATCTAGATAGGTTATTCTTGTATAAATTTTATTGAGGGGTAAGATTCATCAAGTCCCCCTTGTGTCAGTGTATCTTTTATTTTCAATTAATAAATAGGTAGGGGTTCACCTCAACCTCCTACCAGAGGCATTCTCCAAAAATAAATAAATAAATAAAATTTAAATTCATATATAGTTTTAACATCAAATAGCAAAATCATGATTTAGTCGGAGGAGTTCCTTCATTGTAGCTCTACGTTCAATAGGGTATAATCGATAATTAAGTACATTTGGATAACCCCAAGCTAAATGTTGCCTCATTCGAATTACCTAGCCATCAAAAGTATATAACATACAAAAACATTGTATTGTGACGCTCTCTTATTCTGAAGAATTGGCTGATTATACTACTAATCAATGCCCAACTCTTTGCATAGTCTCATGTTGAAAGCAAGAAACAAAGAAAAGTAGAACAGACAAATATGCTGAAAGTTAAATAACACAATCCTAATGAAAGACATTGTTATACTATGAAAAACATAAAATAAATAACAATCAACTATATTAGATTAGAAGCAAAATTTGGAACAAAATTACTAATCGAATAAATAAATATGCATCGGCTTGGCCCACATCCACATATCTTACCATGATATAATTATTGGACTAATTAGGTATACAATAAAACAAACTATATGGACTTAATACAAGTACAATATTTATTCAAATATTCAAACAGATTATAGAATATTAATTCAAAAATAAAGATGTACAAATTCGATCTAAAGCCATATATATAATTATTGGACCCATTAATATATTTTAGGTAAATTATATATATTTAATTAACTATACATTAGTTTTTTAAAATAGTTAAATAATTAAAAATACTAATCCAGAAGTTAATATCATTAGATGTTTGGCAGCCGTTGCTTTCTTTTCCTCCTACTTGCAGCTACTATTCATGTTCGGATAGCCCCGAGACCAGGATCCATTAAGCTTAACATTAGTGGGTCGTCTATGGGTAATCTAGGCACTTCGAGTGTTGGAGCTATCTTCCAAGACACAAGGATTGTATTATACATGCGCTCTTTGGTCCTATTGAGGTTAGGAATGCAATCCAAAAGGATGTATGTGCATTAATGATAAGGTTGTGAGAAGATCACGTGGGTTCCATAACATGGAGGTTGAGGATGATTCTTCATCAGTTACAGTGCAGATGATATCTTCCCATGTATGCTCTTGGAGACCTGTAAATTTTATTTGTTTGGCTCATCATTTGGCCCATGAGTTGAACATCTCATTTACTCATGTGCTAAGATCACAAAACCACCTTGCAGACAGACTTGCCAAGAGCGGTGTGGGAGAGAGGATTGGCATTTCAGCATTCCCTCTGAGGATATTTTATATGGTGATGCATGATATTGTTCTTGTGGGACCCCATTTGTTTCTTGTCTTTCCCTTTGTTTCATTTTACAACTTCTTTGACCAACTTGTATATGACTGCTTCTGTCAAACCATGAACTGAATCAAAAAGTCATTAGGAACCACTCAAAATGGATCTGTAATTTCGAATCGTAGATCATAAGATTCATAGTAACGTTAGTAGAAGTAGAATTTGAGGTTTAGGGTTTGGGGATTTTTCATAGGAAAAAGGTTTTTTGTGTTAAAATAAGTAAAATGTATTTCCTTAGGTAAGTATACTTAGTCATTTTAGAGTATTATATTCTATGTAAAGGATAACACAGAAAAAAGGAAGTTTTTCATTAAAAAAGGAAGCCAGCAGCTTTTCCGGTGTTGCAAAGTCCAATTGTTTGAACCATATGAATCACATGATTAAATCGTAAATCATAAAACTCAATGTATGAATTGTACAATTCAAACATAAATCGGTTTTTTCAACTGATTTGAATCTATCAAGGGTCAAATCTAATCATAAGATTCATACAATGAGTCATAAGATTTTCACATTGAATATCTTTATATATTGACATCATTGTAATTCATCAAAATGGGAACAAAAACATAATACATATTTTGAACTCACCCACATGAAACATTTTTTAACCCTTTGTAATATTTAATTTCAAAAATATATTTTTGGAATTTTTAATAACTAAAAATATAAATCCGAGACTTAAAGATGCATGTATATATTCCAAAACAATGCATCTTTGATAACAACTTCAAAATGTGTTTAAATCATATGAAATAACAGGTTTTTAAAAAAAATAAATAAATAAACAAATATACATACATGAAACCTGTAAACGTTTGCCCCACGATATTTCCGTTGGTATCAACCAAAACTAGCTAATTCTTTTTTCTTTTTTTTTTGATCAGTAACGATGAATTTATTAGAAAAAGAGGGGGGCAAAAAAGGTTCCCCAAGGGGGGGAAACCAGAAAAAAACAAAAGAGTACAGAAGAAAAGAAGGGAGAAAAAAAGTAACAATAATCTACAAAAACCACACCCCCCAAGGCCGGGACCCAAATACCTGGTTTACATAAAAATCACAGTTTCTCAGCATCTAATAAGATCACAAACTGGCTGAATTCTTTGAACTCCGGCAAAATGCTAACCCATGATGTCACTGAATTCAGAATAGCTTCAATGATCACCCCCAACCTTTGACTCTTATCTTCAAAGATTCTCATGTTCCTCTCTCCCCAGACACTCCACAAAGTGGAGAAATACATAGCTCATTCCAGTCAGGCTCTTATGAAATTGGACCTCCTACATCTCAAATCTGAGCTCGGGAAATCAAAAATGAGAACCTTTTGCTTGGTGTCCATGCTTATAAGTTCGGGAGAAATCAACTGGTATGTAGAAGTTGTACTGATCGTACCAATCACATGTTAGTCATACCATCCAATCGGTACCAACCGATATTGAAGTTTCTAAAAAAGAAATTGCATCACACCCATAGAATCAGACCAGTGCCAACCAATACTAAATACCAGTTACCACGTTTTGATTTCCAATTCCAACTTCCCATATATCCCCAAAAAACAGTATAGAACCTACATAGCTGCTGTTAAAATCTTATTATTTATTATCTTACGATTAGATTCGATTTGACCCTAAATTGATTCAAATCAGTGAAAAAATCGGTTTATGTTTGAATCTTACGATTTATATATTGAATCTTACGATTTACGATTTAATGGTACGATTTATATGAGTCAAACGATTCAATGTGCAACACAAAAAAAGAAATGTCTGCTTCTTTTTTTAACTAAAAAATTTCCCTTTTTTTGTTTAATCCTTCTCTATATGGAATATAGTACTCTAAAACAATCAATACATAAAAAAGAAAAACATAGTTTATTTACTTTAAAACCAAAAAACCCTTTTCCTAAGAGAAATCCCAAAACCTAAACCCCAAACCCTATTTCTACTAGAATTATTATTAATCTTACGATTTAAAATTTGATTCTAAGTGGCCCTAACGATTTTCAATTCGATTCACGGTTTGAAAACCTTGCATAGCAATAGGTCCCTGAATCAATAAGTGATCCACAATATTGCTGTGAACGCTACAAAGAATACAAAGATTTGACATCCTCAAATTTTGAAGTAGAAGACCACAAAAAGAACCCAACTACAACTAGGATCCAGCAACTCCATATCAGTTTCACTGGCAAAAGCGCAGGCGACTAACACCAGCTATTGCAGAATACAGGATTCAACTAAGAATGCTTCATTATAGGCTTCAACTTCATTTTTTTCCCCTTCAGCTCCACCCAAGAGACTATAAGCACTACGTGAAGATGGCCAAACAGATTAGCCTAGGGGTCCAACTCCAATCAAACATGAATCCCCTGAATTTGAACACCAGAAAACAGCCTCATTCTCCTTGATCATATAGTCTCATACCATGACCTTTCTGTCACTAGAAACAAATACGTACAGGATGATTTGAGAGAAGATTCCACGGCAACATTCCTCTAATAAGAGCACCATATCCCACTTAAGATCTTTGAAACGCACCTGAGAAAGAATGATCATGACATATCACAACTATCCATGTAACACTCCTTAGCTACAATTCACCCAGTTTGTCTCGTAGCCATTAGGTACAGTTCACCCTGTTTGTCTCGTAGCCATTATGATTCATACTATACTTCGGCTATTTCTTCTCTTTATAAATGTTTCTGCTCCTCACACCACAAAATCCATATAGCAAGCAAAGATTTATGAATGATAGATATCAGGCAATTCCCAAGCATACATCCTTCTTATTATAACATGTCTTGTTCCACTCCACCAAACGACAGTATAAATCATCTTGGTTACCAGACCAAACAAAATCACTCCAAATCTTCTCAAGCCTCTTGGATACGAACACCAAAATGGAAACAAGCCAGCAACAACAAAAGCAAGTTTACCTCCAAATCATTCAAAGGATGTTCTGAAGGAAGGTGGGTGGCCATGCCACCAAGTTGGTGTTCATATCCAAGCATTCCTTCAACAGAGCGTTTTGGTCTATAGCTAAAAGGTACAAATCAGGGAAGTAGTGCCTTAAAGAATCATTACCATTTCCATCACCCACTATAAACACTATTCGTTGACAAAAATAATCATAGAACCTACTGATCACCTGTAAGAAATGACTCCATGGTCCTCAAAGCCATAGTGTAAAGGATCGGCCGATCCCAATCTGGATCGGCTGACCTAACTCAGGATCGGCCATGGACGAGCCGTGATCCCTGACCAATCCCAAAAAGATTTGAAATAACACTAACTCGGACTGAGTCGGTAACGGATCGGCTGATCTGTCACGGAATCGAGCGAGTTGGACCAAACGATCCATCCGACCCACATCTTAAGAAAAACAAAACACGAGCTCGATCTCTTCTGCTTTCAATCCAAAAAACCAAAAAAAATTCTGCCTACGATCAAGGTTGAGAGAGAGAGAGAGAGAGAGAGAGAGAGAGAGAGAGAGAGAGAGAGAGAATTCTGCTACCTGCAATAGAGAGAGTTCTGCTACCCGCGATCGAGAGAGAGAGAGAGAGAGAGAGAATTTTGCTACCTGTGGAGGTTTCTAGAGCGTTCAAGAAAAAAAAAACATAGGGTTTTGGGTTTATAGTGCTTTTTTATTTTTCTTGGGATCGATTCGGATCGTCCAATCCAGAATTGGATCGGCAATCCAACTCAGTTTCGGACCGGGACGATCCCCGATCCGAAATCGATTCTTTACACCATGCTCAAAGCCACAAAGTTGTCCCAATTACAACAATGGTTTCCATATTGACTCCAATAATGAGACTCCAAACCTGTGCCTTTCCTCACCAAATCACCAATGTTATTTCATCAGCCAAACCTACTGAATAAAGATGCAAGGCCATTTCTGACTACACAATTTGCAACTTTGAAAGAATCAAAGCTTACAAACCTCTCAAAAAGAAACTGGAGCTAGCAAGGCCAATAGTTACAAAATTGTCATGATTGTACATGACCACATTCTCCAGTAATGCATAACCAGTATTCCTTGAAATCTTCTAGCAACAATTTTAGTAGCACCAAAGAGCACCACTCGTTCTCATGTTCCAGCTCCACATCAAAAGCTTTTAATTCTGATCACCCAATTATTATGGCATATATAAATATATATATATATGTGTGTGTGTGTGTGTGTATATACACATACACACACACACACACACATATATGTACATATATATGTAAACATATGTACATATGTGTGTGTGTATATATATATATGTGTGTGTGTGTGTGTACACATATATACTAATATACACACATATGTATATATACATATATATACACTTACTGTTTTATCTTTCATGCTAACCACTATCCAAGCCTAATCCCTCTTAAGTTGGATTATATAAATCTCGTAAATACGTTCGGCCCACACATTTAAACAGTTTTATATGAATAACTTTTTTCATTTTACTCATCATTTGTCTCATCCTCTTGGATAATATCCTCTTATCTTTTTTCCCTTGGGCGAGTTCTCATCTTATATTACTTGCATTTTCAGTTTTCCAACATATCATCCAGCAGAGATTGTAAACGAAGGAAAAGGGGGTTTAAAAAAAAAAAAGATGGCAACAGATAACTGAAATATATTAAAAATAAATAAATAGCAACAAATTTTTTATTCCATTAAAAAATGGAGTCTTTGAAATTCTTACAACCAAAAATAAAACTTACAATTTTCTTCATTGATGAGGGAAAGAAAAAACGGCTTTCCCTCCTAAAATTCAAAATCTATTGTCATTTCTTCTGTAAAACAACCAACAAAGAACGATAATCAAAGCCAATAACTGCTTACAGGATTCTACGGTGGACCGGCTTCAACCCGTCCCGAACGTCTGGCAATGCCCGGCCAAGCAACACCGACATCGCATACGCCATATACGCTTCAGTCGCCTCTTTGTGAAGCTCCGACGGAACAATTCTTCCTCCTTTAAGTTCCCTCTCCTTCACAAGCAAGCTCCCATTCCCGTCCCCTTCCTCATCTTTCTCCTTTCTCGCCGGTTCTTCTCTGCGTTTCGCTTTCACAGGTCTAACGGACCGAGAAGGGACGCTCGACAAGAAACGGAGTTCCGAGAGATCGTGACGGGACCTCGAGAGAGAAGATGCAGTTAAACGGATTCTGGCAGAGAACGCCATCGTTGGAGCTAAACAAGCTTCTGAGTGGATTAACGAGGATTTCATTCGATATTCATTAAAGAGCTGCTCATTTTCCTTCTCCTGTCATCGTTATCAATCTATTGCGAGAAGACCAACGGAAAGGGGCTACTATGTCTTGTCATAATAAAACATCTTGTAAAACCCTAGCTCTTCCGATTGATAGTTGCGCGCAAAGTTTTTTTGTTCGGTATCCATGTTCCATCACACGCGTATACTATACCGCACGTGGTAGGTGATAGTTTTTTTTTTTTTTTTTTTTTTGTTTTTGTAGAGCTGTTAAAATGTGCCGGGTTGCTTCGGATCGGATGAATCCATGTTCCATCACACACATATACCGCACGTGGCCGTTGATTTTTTTTTTGTTTTTTTCGGTAGATGTTAAAATGTGCCGAGTTGCTTCGGATCGGGTGATAATTGGGTTGAGGTTAGGCAACCTTGATCAGCCTATATAATGGTCGGGACTTATGAGTTTATGATAATATTGATGATCCAGTGACTTAATTAATTACCAAGTATCACCTGCTTGACTTGCTTGTCACATGCTTGACTTATGGACCATAGGTCTAATGGGTCACTTGATCCGGTTTGATCCAATCCAGCTCGGTCCAACCGATCAAACCCAGTCCAACCAGGTGCAATTTAGTCAAACTTGATCCAACCTAGTCCAACTCGGTCCAACCTGTTTGTTTTGAGTTATCTACATGCATCGGATATTGTAATGACCCTGATCCTATTATTTAATTTAATTATTAAATAATAGATAATCATAATTCAAGTTTTATGATTCAATCGAAATTATAAAGGGCTGAATTGGACCTATGTGTGATTAAGAAGAGTTGGTGATTAATTATGTTATTTTGGTGAATTAGGTGTATTGGGCTTGGACCTAACACAACTAATGGACTAGAAGGTTTGCCGAATAGGCCTATGTGTCAAGGTGAGGACATTTTAGATATTTACTACATCATTTGAATTTTTAGAAGATAATTGATTCTCCCACTAACTCATGTATCAACTAAAGGAGGAGAGAGAAACCGTCTCAGAAATTCAAATGAAAAGGAGAGAAAGAGAAAAGGGTTTTGGCAGAAATTTGATTTGGATATAATATGGCTATTACTAAAAAATTTAAATTAACCTCTAATTTTCTGGTATTTGCACCTAAGTCCTAAATTTTGTTTGGGTTAATACAAACATCCTCACCAAAATAACACTAAAGACAAGAATTATTGAACTATAAGCTAAGGAAAAGTGGCTACAAGACCTAGCCAATGATGTCCAAAAATCAGAATGGACCAAAGAGGAAGACAGAATCATAAGGCTAAGGGAAGACTTTGCGTACCTCACGATGGGGAACTCAAAAGGGAAACTCTGGAGGACGCACACCATTCTTATTATTCTATCGACCCTGGAAGAACAAAGATGTATTATGACTTAAGGAGGAACTAATGGTGGAGAAGGATGAAGGTTGACATTGAAGAGTTCGTGAAGAAATGCATGATTTTCCAACAAGTAAAGGCGGAGCACCAAAAGCCAGCAGGAACACTCCAACCTTTACCAATTGGTGAATGGAAGTGGGAACACATTTCAATGGACTTCGTTACGGGACTACCCAAGACCCATAATAATCATGACATTGTTTGGATGATAGTGGACAGATTGACCAAATCTTCACTCTTTATTGCAGCAAGAACTACAACGAACACGGACGACTTAGCAAAGCTCTACGTGAAGGAGATCATCCGACTACACAGGGTACCTATCACAATCATTTCAGATCGCAGTTCAAAATTCACATTCAAGTTTTGGGGGAGTTTGCATAAGGCTTTAGGGACTCAACTGACCTTTAGCACTGCATTCCACCGTCAAACAGATGGACAAACGGAGCGCGTGAACCAAGTACTTGAAGATCTATTGCGATCATGCATCCTTGATTTCAAAGGGAGGCGGAAAGTCCACTTAGCACTTATGGAATTCTCATACAACAATAGCTACCAAGCCAGTATTGGCATGGCACCATTTGAAGCCTTGTATGGGAAACCTTGTAGATCTACATTGTGTTGGAATGAGGAGAATGTATACATTCCCTTAAGACCGGAAACAATTGCAAAAACAACGGAGAAGATCAAGCTCATAGGGGAAAGACTACTACTCAATACCGGCAAAAGAAATATGCTGATTTTAGGAGGAGGAATCTGGAATTCATGGTAGGAGATTGGGTATTCCTTAAAGTTTCACCAACTAAAGGAGTATTCAGAGTTGGTAAGAAAGGGAAGTTAGCACCAAGGTTCATTGGACCTTTTGAGATTTCTGAAAGGATAGCAAAAGTGGCTTACAAACTGGTACTACCATCTAGTTTAGACCTAGTACATGATGTACTCCATTTCTCTATATTAAGGAAATATTATCCAGACCCGTAAGTGTGATTAATTGGCAAGCAGTCACAATCAAGGAAAATGCTACAGATGAACATCCTGTGGAGATTCTAGACCGGAAGAGCAAGTTCTACATAACAATATAATACCAATGGTGAAGATCTTATGGAGTAATAACGGAACATTCGAGGCAACATGGGAACTTGAAGTGGACAGTCAACAGAAGTACCCACAAGTGTTTGAATGAAGGTAAGCGAATTTCAATGACGAAATTTTCTTAAGGATGGTAGATTGTAATAACCCAAACAATTATAGGGGTTAATATGTTATTTACCAAAATATAGGGGTTAATTTAAAAAATTTAGAAGTTAGCTACAAGTTTGACTTTGACTCATTGTGATTGGTGGGTTGTACTGTAGGAAACTAAGTACAACACGCTATCATAATAAGTCATGATGTGTGGATGAGATTGCGTAGGAAAAGTTCAACCAAGTTAAAACTTAGAATTTAAAGGGAAGAGTTTTACTCTAAATAGAATTAAGATAAGACTAAGTCAATAACTAATCAACATAGAACTAGGACACTTTAAGCTAAGGGTTAGGATTAAACTAGTCTCATCTAAATGCAGGAAATTAACACATAATCCTAAACTAAGAACAACTTCTAGAATAAGTAGGACATTGCAGAATTTCTATATAAACCCTAGAGAGTGGGCGTTGGATTTCATTATTGAAGAAGATGAGATAAGGATTTCTGGAGCAGCAAAGAGAGGAATTGCAGAAGAAGAGGAAGAAGTGGAAGACAAAGAAGGTGTTCATCTCAACACTAATTCAAGTGCAAGGTAAGTATTCAGATTAAGTCGTATTTTGGATATAAACTGGGTGTCTATGTCATAGTCATTAAGTATGAGATAGCATAATCTTAAAAATTACATCGTTTATGAAGAACATGATGAAAATAGTAACTTTTTGGTTTTAGCACTAACGAATTCTCAAGGTAAATTAAGTAGGTAATTTTGTGAAGTAAATATTAGATTTTATTCGAAATTGAATTTCAACATGTGTGTTTTGATCTTTTTTATACAAATTATGAAGCATATTTTCAAAATCATCAATTTTCTGGATTTTCTGGGCCATCAGTCAACCGTTGATCAATTGACGGGGTCAACCAATGTGTTCAGGGCAGATCGGTCGACTGTTGGTCAGCCGATCTATTTTGTTTGGTTTTCTTGGTTTCTGGCCAAGTAGCCGACCAAATATCAGGTGACGCCCACATACTTTTTTATTGTGGTTTCTGGTCGAGCAGCCGACCACAATCGGTCGATCAACAGGGTCAGCCGACACCTAACGGTTGGGTGTAGGTTGACCATAGGTGAGTCAAATTTTGCAACTTGTTCCGATTGACTTGAACTTTTGCATGAATGTTATACTTGACCCAATTAAACCAATTATGATGTTATTTTTGATAAATTGTGAATATTTTTCATATGTGTCTTTATATGGAGGAATTTATATATCCAACCAACAGGTAAAATTTTGATTGGACATGATTTTGACTCTAAACTCATTATGGACATATTTTATACCATATTTTATGTCTGCACATGTAAACAAATTGATTGCTTAGCTAATGTGCACAATTCACTTGCACCGCATTGCCTACTGTGAATAAGGACCTGGCATCGGGTCTAATGCTTGACTTAACTATCATATCTTCATACTTCTGAAGTTTCATGGTTATCATCAACGATATTATAATCTTTGAATCATGATAATTGTGAGGAAGTCCCGGAAGGGCTGATTGATTTGTGTTGAGGGATTAGCTACTTGATAAGTGCCTAGCATTTACCATTTTAACCTAGTTACTCCTGTTTATTAGTCTTTCTTGCAAAGCTTAATTGAGAGAATTGATACTTTTATGTTTATTTTCAGGTTTGGTGAATAATTAAGAAAACAGGCTTAAAACAAGCCTAATTGAACTTAAAAGGAA
>JAUPMG010093101.1:0-12504 GCA_031762675.1 Pachysandra terminalis
GTGTAAGATCTTAAGATTCCTTGCTTTTTGAAGTAACATGACAACCCTTTGGTGTGAAATAAAGTAAGAGAGAGAGAGACGTGTACATCACTCAGAAAAATGCATATATCTTGATTCTTGAAGTCTACCCAATGCTGCCTCCCATAGGGATAGGGATATATCTCATCACAATATAAAAACAAGTAGGAAGGCTTCCTATAGGTTTCCTTTGCATCACTTTACAGACATGTTCCCTTTTCTATTCAATTTATATCAAATCAATAGCTATCCATGTGAGAATTATGAAGCTCTTGTTGCCAATTTTCTTTTCCTCATAAGAGAGAGAGGGAGAGACTCGCCATTCTCACCAAAAAAACAAAAGAGAGAGTCTCACCATTAGTGCTGCTATTTATAAGAGTCTTTACAAAGTACATATTGTTTTTAATCATGCTAGTCACTAGTCCAGTGATAGCTGCCCACACTCCCATTTGATCACTCTGACAAAAAAGTTAACAAATCAGATAATCTTGACCATCTGATGGTTTAGATATCTATATAGACTCCCATAAATTGTAAATTTTATTATTTGACCATCTAAATGAGTACCATACATCAGATGGTCGGTACCCTTCAAATAAACCTATATTTGGGTTTTGAAAATTTCTTAGTTTGGGCCAACTATTTGGATGGTTGGGATTGATTAGAATCTGCACTACTTTTCCTCTTTGGGCCAATAGTAGGCCCATGTCAACATTATAACCGAAATAGTACAGACCAAGACCAAGCCTTTGTTTTTCCTATGCTCTTTTCTTTTTAAAATTATTTTTGTATTTTTTTTTCTGCTTATTTGTGAGTGAGAGAGTGTTGGACTATTTTAATAAAATGTCTTTTATTTTGTTGTCAAAAAGATTTGAACCTTGGTCGCTTAAGTGGATGTGTCTTGTGTGCAAAGCATGTTCCACATTGGAAACTTCAAGTTTGAAGAGTGATATATGTACCCTCTGCTCCCATTAACTTTATGAGCTTGTAGAGGAGAACAAGGAGTGCTCGCACACGTGAGGTCCATTAAAGAGTCCAGGCCTGTTCAAGGTGATTTCAGACGACGACTCCGAAAAATCTTTACGTGTGCGCGTGTGCACACACACGAGCATGACTGACTTGAATTGCACGCTCATGGCTTTTTCTTTTTGGACAAATCCGGTTTGATTTTATTTGACTATTGTAGTAACCACCTAGAGCTTTAGTCTCCCATGATATCAAGAGCGTGTAATTCGAGTTAGCCACGCTTGTGTGTGTGCACGCGCACACACGTAAAGATTTTTCAAAGCCGCCGTCCAATATCATCTTGAACGGGCCTGGGCTCTATAATGGGCCTCACGTGTTCGAGAACGCTCATGACACCCCCAGGATACAACAGTATACAACGATTTCTGATATACTACTATCTGTTTTCTGCTTTCTTTTACTATATCTTTCTGTTCTGTATTGCCTTGTTGGGCAAAAGAGTGTCTGGAATTATGGTGGGTTCGTTCCTTCTCTGTTAGTGCATAACAGAAAGGAAATACAGTGTGTGACTAGACTATTGTATCCTGGGGGTGTCATGCTTGAATCTCCCTACTTTGAAAATCCCTCCAGAGGAGCAAAACGTCCTAAAGAGAGCGACATGGTCTGCGCCTTATCCTTGCCACAACTAAACAATAATTTGCTTTCAATCATACAAATTAATTGAGCGAAAAGGTTGTTATCTACCTGAATTTATTTCCTATTATTCCAGAAGAGAGCATTTGAGAAAACTATGGCTCTGGAGGGGCATCTTCACCATTATAAGTTATAGTATTGTCACTTGATGTATGATTCTATAGGATATTCCAGGGCTACTTGGTTGCCATATGTTATTCTGAACTCAATGAGTGATCTGTTTGTTATTTTATAAAGAATGATTTAAGCTTTGGGGTTTCAATATCTTTACCAGATAAGTATTTGAAGATTCTGAACTTCTGGAGTGAGCACAACTATCCAATACATAACACCATCTATTTTGGGTAAGTATTTACAGATTAAATATATATAATCTGCCATTTGATTTTTCAAAGAAGCTATTTGTCAAATTGAACAACTATGTATGGAAATAATCAAAGCAAAGTTGAACCGCTCAAAACCTGGAAATCTTAGTTGATATGGAAACATGAAACTGAGACAAGCAGAGGCTGATATATACATCAATAAAAGCACAGAAAGGAGAAACATTAACATTACTTGATGCAAATATGTCTGAACAAAAAAGTGAAGTAACCCATCTATTTGCTTTTAAAGCAGTAGTCTTTTACATTATCCTCGACTTTTGTAAGATATACATCAACCCCAGATTTAGAAGCATACATACTTAGATCCTGATGTAAGACATGCCCCTTTCTTGCAGGATAATAATATAATGGAGTTTCCTGTACGCCTCTTGAAGACTTGAACTGGATCTGAATCAACTATCTATATATGAATATATGATTTCTAGTAGTTCTCTCCCTTGAACAAATAGAGCCAAAGAAACTTGGCTGCTGCTGAACACTGGGTCCATGAAGCAATAATCTTACCACAGTCTCGAGGAGAAGCCACATCTTGTAAAGGAGGTATCTGCTTTTGGATGTAATCAGAAAGAAGCAGTTATCTCTTGAATCTCAAGCAGTTGTTATGTTTTGATTCATTGATAGCTGCGTTTAGCGCAAGGTTTTGCTTCGGCTCTTTAGTAACAGAGAGTCTCTCCATAAATGTCTGCCTTGCATAAATGCATTGCTATTATGTGTTAACTCAGGGGGTGCGATGGGTGGAGAGAGAGAATGTATCCCAGCCCTAAGGAACCCTAACTAAATGTACAGCATAACAAAGAGCAGAAACAGGAACAAGATAGCAACCAATTACAAAGAGCATCACCCACATTGACTGCTTTTTGTGAAAGAAAACCAGAATGGTGAGATTGAATAACCAGTAAACCTTAAGATTTTTCACTTCTGCCAGTTATAAAGGATCGGTCCAGAACAGTAGGAGTTAACCTACTTGTTTCAATTATAAAATAGAAATAAAAAAGATTGCCAAAATTACTATTATTATTATTTATTTTTTTGATGAATAACCAACGGGATATATTAATGATGAAATGTAAAAGACATATATACAAGATCCGAAACGGTTAAAAACCAAGTGCACAATATCAAACTAAAATTATTGCTCATCAGAGGGAAACACATACACAGAGCAGACCACTATCAAACTAAATATTTATGCCATTAAAGTAAGCGATTGTCACGCCCCAAATCCAGTAGCACAAGTCCCTATGTGGGAGGCACTGATCTCAAGGTGCAACCTTCGGTTCCATTGCTGAAACACGAATTGGCATATCAAACTACAAGTAAATAAAAGTAACATATATCACTTTCATTAAATATATTCAGAGTGCAGAAGTCAATAAATTAAAATTATATAATCTCTTGTGACTTCAGTAGAGGCACAAGTACAAATACTCAATTACAACAATTACAAACAAATACTATAACTCAATATACCACAAATAGACTCCAACTCTATCCACCAAGAAGTAGGTGCTGCCTCTAAACGAATCAACATTAAATCCCTGACGGTTCCCATTCCACCTCAACTTGCAACATAATTTGTTGCGTGAGCTTGGAATGCCCAATAAGACCACATCTGTCGTCCATCCTCATAAGTTATCGCTAAGCAATAAAACTCAATCAATCGAATTCAATAAAATGAAATAAATCAAATTCCAGTCAATAATGAATTACTGGATGATAAATGATATGCAATATGATATGATAACATGCAGATGCTCTAAATGAGATGCTCAAACAAGGAATGCAGGTATGATATGATGTATGATGACTAAGCTCATATAATTAGTTAAGTGCCCCTCATTACTTTCAATTAAATACAATAACAAATTTCGAGCATAGGCCACTAGGAACAGCCGGATGTCCCCTCCTCGTTTTGGGCACTAACCCATGGCGAGGGTCACCATGTTGCTATTTATGAGTATGCTCTACTCAAGGAATTCCAACCGCAATGCTAGTTTAGAGTGTCTAACACTCAAGGGATTCCACCCACCATATTCACCACCTCCCGGGAACACTTAACAATTACATAAGCCTAGTATGAGATGCATTATTAACTAGGAACCAAATGATAGTCATCCACGGAAACTATCCACGCACCCATACACGCGGATAATCCGATTAAATGCTATCATGAGTTTCTTAGATGTTTCAATACTACACAATCAATATACAATTCTAACTATCAAGTTCAGATTATGCCAATGTCAATATAATCAAGTCTAAGGGTGAGTGATGGTTACCAAATATCATAGAACCTCAAGTTAATGACTCTGATCAACCTTGAGTCCGGAAACCAAATACCAATGCAAACAACACAACCCCACATTACTCCCCAACTACTAATTCCAATTACTAGGCACATATAAGTGCAATGTAGGTAAGGCCAGTTCAATAGTCTAATCAATGGTGTGGGCATACCATGAGGCTCAAAGGGTGTTTCTCACATGTAGGATAAAGCCATCCTTCCACCCTTGACGCACTGAGACTAATTCTCAAACTCATGGTGTACCCAACCCAACTATCACAAAGTGGTACTCAAGGTGATTAAGTACTGTTAGGTCAAGGTCTATTTGGTAATACATTGATCCTAACTACGATGTCAAACCAAGGTGGGACCAATTCCCAACAAAACACTCAAGGCCCAGCTTCTGCAGGTCTTACCTCCATCAGTGGGCTCACCGGTGTACCGGTGGGTATCGATGGGAGTTTTTACTCTAAAATTAGGGCCATGTCGGTACCCTCACCGGTGTACCAGTGGGTACCGACGAAGCCCATTGTGTTTTTCTGGGTTCTCTTGGTCGGCAGGGCCACCAAGGTGTTGGTGTCCGCCGATGGATCTCGGGATGTAGATCCCAGATCTAATTTAGGGTTTTCCAAAGGCCATGAAATCAAACCTAATTAATCTAGAGGCATACCAAACAATAAAATCGCATAAAAACCATCAAATACATCAATTAAACCAACAAATCTCAACATATTCAAATCCAAAACCAGATCCATGATCATTTTACAAACAAACACATTAAATCGAATCTTAACAACATCTTAATCGAATTATACAGAAAATGAGACCTACCTTCTCCTTAGGTTGCGATCCAGATCTTAGCTTGCTTCATTATTCTTTCATCTTCTCTAGTTCTTCTTCTTCTTCTCTTTCATCTTCTCCAATTCTTCTTCCTCTTCTCCAGTTCTTCTTCTTCATCTTCTTCTTCCTCTTCTTCTCCATATGGGGTGGTTGGGGTTAGGGTTTTGGTTTCTCTTATTTCTCTATGCTTGGGACAACTAGGGTTTTTCCTTCTTGTTTCTAATTGCTTCTAGTCTATCTCAATCCATAATGAAAGGGACGGCTGAGGAAGAGTCTTTGAAAGACTTCCTCTCACTCCACGCACATCCCACACAATTCTCTTAATCAAACACAATTTAGTTTCATTCTATCCCCAAAGGTTCTACTAATTACGAATCGATCCAAGTTCTCATATAATTGTCTCATGATTAGTCTAATGATCTATTTGTTCATTAGTTGCCCTAATTACCCTTATTAAATTATAAAAACACTCAATTATATTACATTATTTATTATTATAATTCCCAACAATTTATGAATTAAGTTCAATAGGTTCGGGTCCTTACAGCGATTCTCTTTTTATATGTATAGGGAAGATCAATAACATTGATAGTGCAAATACATTTTTGAAAATGAGCAAAGTAAACTAAATAAAACAAAATATTTATAAAATAATAGTTTTTAAGGGGAAAAATAAGAACAAACCTTCAAATGAATCTCCCCAAATGGCTTCCACTGCATCACATACCCACTTAACCGATTTTCCCAATTGGCTTCCTCACATACCTTAAGGATTTCTCTCCAATCACTTAACACCTTTTTCTCTAAGCAGAATTCCTCTCCAATCAGTACATCACATTCAAAAAGAGTTGTGTCCCAACTTAATGTCATTCTCATCACCCTACCATCCCTATATATGCAATGTTTTTTGTCATATATTGAGTATTAAATGTATTTAGTTCTAAATTTGATTCTTACAAGACTGGCAATTTTGCAGACCAGGCTAAGCTTAACACAGCTAATAAGAAATATAATACAAGCCCGACCCAGCTCGATATTCAGGCCTAACAATCAAGCCCACGCCTAACCCTAATGGAAAGACCGAGCCCGACCTTGTTTGAGACCGATTTATAATTTTCCTAATAGAAAAAAAAAAAAAAGAAAAGAAAAACACTGCGCACGTAAGGGGTGAAGAGGGAGGGAGGGGAGGGGAGGAGAGAGAGAGAGAGAGAGGACTTGAAGTTAGGATGCCGCTATATACTGTCTGCAAGAAAGAAAAATCAACAATTGCAGGGAAGGGGGTGAGCATGAGAGAGAGAGAGGAGTGTATGAAGAATGGGAGAAACCATGATGTGGGAACTCCAAAACACATGAGAGAAAGGAACCTGAAGAGAAGTGTCACTGTTGTGTTTATGTGAGAGAAGAGAACAGAGACACAAAAATGAGAGGCATTAAAATTTTAAACCCTAGGTTCAATGTAAACAGAGGGTCGGACCGGGTTGAAATATAGTTAGACCAAGCTCGGCCCTAATTAAACCAGGCTTCAAAAGTTTGTGCCGAACAAGCCCGACGGGCCTAAAAAGGGCATAAGCCCGCTTTTAAATGGGCTGGCTCATTGGGCCCCTTGGGGCTGGGCCAAAATTGTCAACCCTACTTACAAGGTATCATTTTTTTTTTTTTTAAAAAAAGAGCCTTATTTTCATCCATTTTTTTCTTCATGTTTTTTCATGTCCCCAAAAGGATCTAGTGACATGTCTTGTAACAACGACATCTACAACCTTGATGTGAAGCTTAGATAATAAATTATTAATGAGACGTCACCCAATGTAGATCCCACCGAAGAAAATTATTAATGAAACAAATCCAAATAATACAGAAGATTGAGTTGTTGTGTTGCTCATGAAAATTCCAAATTTTGTAGTGCCTTGAATAATCACCAGTATCTTTATTAGCATTTCTTGTTTGTAATGAAAGAGGTCTTCATAATTATTTGTAATGAGTATCGCTTTCGTTGGAAATTTCGCCACCATGACCTAAGGAAAACTTTGTCAAGATTTTGGGAGATATTTTCTTTTTGTCAGAATATTTCGCCAGATGGACAGAAATGGGAGAAAAAAATAGAAAAAATAGAAAAATTTGGAATTTTTTTTATGAACAAACATCAAGGGATCTACGTAACATGCGCGTTGCCAGCTTGTCAAAATAAACTGTAAAATATCATCCCTACAAAGTCAAAATATAGCTAAACGTCGTAAAAACAACATTGAAACAACTAAAAATTCAATATCTAAATACATAAATAGCTTTGCATAGTATCACATCCACAGCTACATAACATATAATATTTTTGAACCATTTCATTATGTTTTAAGGGATGAAAATCGAAAAATACACGTTTATGACTTCTTTCGGCTTTCAACCGTCATAAATCCGTTAAACTATGTCAAATGTATTGTGGGAGTTTGGGTCTAATTAGTTGTTATTGGATTTGGGCTGGGTTGTGTGGGCCAAGTTTAGTTGGGATCGTTTGGCCATGTGACTTGACCCATGACCTTATGGTCATTTAGCATTAGATTTGAATTAGGAGTTGTGGAGAGGGAGTACACGACTCCACCTCTCCCTTATTGTTAGGAGTTCTGTTTTGGAAGGTCTCTAAGGAGAGAGATCCTTCCATATATAATAGGATGCGTTGAGATGAATAAACAAAGAGGAGGGTGCGTTGAGATCGAGAAGGAAAGAGGAAGGTGCATTGAGATCAAAAGGGAGGTAAGGTTTTGTGTGATGGCTCGGAGAAAAGGAAGAGAGAATGAAAAAAGAGGGTGTGCTGAAGAAGAAGAGAAAGGAGAAAGGATTTCAACAGTTCTTAGGGTTCTTGCATAAGAGAGGTAAGTTTCTTGTATTATCTTAAAAGCAATATGATCAAAGTGGCATATTTAATGTAAGTACAATTGTTCTACTCATATAGATAACGGTGTTTGATGTGTTTAGATGTTTTGGAATGCTTGTGATGCCTAAAAATGCTCATAGAATGATATGATATATGTTAGAGTTCATTCTTCATGATTCCTATGCCAGATTACGTATTCGGAGGCTAACATGTGTAGAATTGTCATATAAGTTGTTCATCTCTATTTAAATTATTTGTATACATGTTTGAGATCCGACATTTTGAGTTTGGAGTGTTTTGGATAGGTATTGCAGTACTTATGATCGAAATACTCTTTGAACCTCGAATCTTGGAAATGCAGATTCTCAGGTTCTGGTCGACCGGGTGGGTGTTTCGGTTGACCGGTCCAGCGACTGAATGGCTCCGGTCGATGAAACTACCTGTTCTGTGTTGACTGTAGGGTATCGGTCAACCGGTTGAGTCGGTCCGGTCGACCAGGTGGTCTATCGATCTTCCGGTCAGCGACCTGAGGGTCCCCGTTGATGAAGACACCCTTCTGTTATGGGTGACTTGTATGGTGCCGGTCAACTGGTCGGTTTGGTCCGATCAACCGAGCATGGAATTTTAGAGAGTTCTGTTAATATGCCATGTATGCTAAATTCCATGTATAGTAATGAGTTATATGAACTTGTTAATGATGTTTTTTTTGGAATGGACACCTGATTTAGCATGGCATGAGTGGTGATTGTATTGTTAGAACATGTGAAGCATGTGTACATGGAATTTGATGATGTATGTATTTGTGATGAGCATGTTGGTGTGATGAACCATATGCCGAGTTCTGAGACATTCATGGGGATGAGCACCAGCATATGAGAGATGCCAAGGGTGGTGCATTCCAGTGTAAAGTGGATTTGCTCATGCGATAGTTGTTTATGTGGATGTTGTGCATATAATTATGTTGAACTGGTGTGATTTATCTTGCGTGGCCTTGAGATCTCCATGGGGATGAACACCAGCATAAGAGAGATGCTAAGGGTGGGAATCCCAATGTAAAGCGGATATTCTCAGGTGGTTGTTGTTGTGAGACATGAATATTTTCCATGTTCCATTAGAATACCCATAGCTTATGAGAGACGCTTGGATGGGTCATTCCAATGTAAAGTGAAAATGGTTAAATTCATGATTGTGTGAGAATGATTTCACGTCATAACTGTAGGATGGAAATGTTAAGTAAGCCATGGGGACTTTCCAATTGTGGACTCCTTGGGTTTGAATCCCTAATTTGATGAAAAAAAGTTATGGGAATTGAACCCTATGGGTTGAAAGTCTCATAAACCACGTTGTACACGTGGGATGTAAGAGAGTGTGATCCAGCTTTGTTAAACTGAGATGCCAAGTAATGATTACTTGGAGGCGGTTGATCCTTGCCTATAAGTCAGATTGTTCTATTCGACGGGTATCCGTAAGTCTGGCATATTTGACAAGGCTAAGCTTAAGAAGACCTGATCACAGTGCTGCATACATTTGGCATTCATTATCATTGTGTTACACTGTGTATGATTCATATCATCATCTCATTATCATACTTCATATCATCCTCAGGGGTGGAGCAAAGTGGAGAGTGGGGGCAGTTGCCCCCATTATTTTTTTTTTTTATCATATAATCTTTTATTATTTTTTTGTTTACCCCCACTTTTTCTCTTTTACCCTCATGAATCATCTATTCACTCACTAAAATATAAAGAAATAAATTAGAAACAAGGGTATTCTTTCACAATTTCACTAGATTAGAAAGAACATAAATAGAAACATGTGTATAATCGTTTGACCCAAAATAAATAATATAAAATATACTTTAAAGTACTTTCTATCTTTGACCCAATTAAATAAAACAAATTAGGTGTAAAGAATAAAGATTTGATCGTACAATTTCTCATCTTCTACTCACTTAGTCCCAAAAAGAAAACCAAAAAACGAGAATAAAAGAAAAAGGTACAACTTTTGTTCTTCTACCCATTTAGATCTAAAGTGAAAATAAAAAATCATAATAGAAGAAAAGGAGAAAAAGAAGAAAGCCAGAAAGGGCTTTTGATAGAAGACAAGAATGATAGCTTGGTTACATATATTGAGAAAGACATATTTAATAGCATTGACAATGAGGTGATTATGCAACGTTTTCAAAATATGAAAACCTGTCGGGGACAATTGTAAAAGAATTCATTTTTTAAGATGAAAATAATTTTCAATAGATTAATATATTTAATTTTTTGTGTTTGTTAAATTTTTTTGAAGTTTCCTTTGATTTTCTTATTGTAAAGTAAAAAAATAGATATAGAAGGTTCTTTTTTTTTGGGGGAACCTCGACGATACGTGGAAAACTTTATTGATGAATTGGAAGAAAAAAATTACAAAGGTAGTGGGATATTAGAAAATGTTATCAACAATGAACTATTGTTTGCCCGCACTACTTCAAAATCCTGGCTCCACTCCTGATCATCCTCTCATTTTCACTCTTCATATTATTATTTCATCATCATTATCCATATTCTCATTTATGTACAGTTTTCAGATATTAATGTATTTGTGAGAGTAATATGTATTGGTCCATGTGTTTAGCTATGTTGACATGACCCTTGAAGATTAATGATTAGCTGATTTGTAATTTGATAGAATATAATATATGATATAGTTGATATGATGTGTGATAGCATGAGATACAGGCTTTTAGTTGCTTATTGAGCCTCAATAGCTCACGCCTTTATGCAAACAAATTCCAGGTTATCACTAAAGATAGGAGCTACGGTGCTAGAATGTGGACTGCAACTCACTTGGACTTAGTTATTTCATTCCTAGTTAGATTGAGACAATTTGTTATGTAGTTGAATTAAAGACCATGTACTTATTTATTTTCCTTGGTGATGAGATGTAAGGTTTTATTTTCCGAACTTGAAAGGTATTAGGACTTCCACATTGTTTTATGTTACTCTAATTTTATATCATGTTTGATGGTTGTTGTTTAGTTGCCGAATCCAAGGGTTGGATTCGAGGGTCGCACCTTATGATCCATATCTCGGATTTTGGGGCGTGACGTGTGTTGATGCATCAAATAGATGCATTAACATGCATTTTCAACTTAATAGAACTAGATTTATGCAAAATAAAACAATTTAAAATAAAAAAAGAACGAGATGTTAGACATACCTTACAAATCTTCAAAAATGATGCTTCAATCCTCCACTTCCCCTGTCACTCCTATCGGATTTGTGTCATGGGGACTTTAGATTTGATATTCTAAATCAAATCTTGAAGAAAAGAAAAAAAAAAGCTTAGAATGGAAGAGATAGGGGTTTTGGTCAAAATTGGGAAAATTTTGATTGGAATTGGAGAAATTTCGAACGAAATTTTCCAATGTCGGCCCCCTTTTATAAAGCACAAAATCTCAATTTCTCGTCAAAATTGGGGAGAAATTGAAATATGAAAGATATTTTGCCCGATATTTGTCAATTTCTCCAAAAAAAGCGATAATACTCTAGAGATTCCCTAGAGATATTATCTCTGTAGAGGAGAGATAACAAAATTTCGCCGAAACTTAATACACTGGTGATAGCTTTTCAATTCTTTGGTATCAATAAACTTCAATGTGCATATTTGTAAGCTGTATTTCTTGATATGGAACTTGAACCTAACATAATACTATAGGCAAAAAATAGAGTTCTAGTGTATCCAGAGTAGGTGATCATATCCAACAAGTAAAAAATGGAAACTAAGGGTAGTTTATATACTAGTTGAAGCAACATTTAGTTGGTGGGTATCCCATGGGGAATACCCAAGGCAACGTTGAGCACCTAGAGAGATATGGAGGAGCATGAAAAGATAAGAGATGGCAGCTTTCAGGGCCACTATGTTGGCTGTGAACTAAGACAAATCGACGAGATGGCAGCTTCCCTCAGCCAACCCGTCTGTGTTTTATGAGTAAATTGGTACAATGAGTTACTAAAATATTTAATAGTATGTGTATCAAATATTATTTCACAAGTTTTTCAGCTTTGAAGGGGGGAGATTGTTAGATCTCACGTGTGAATATTGCCATTCTTGGCAAATAACACACATAATCTTAACTAATTCCATAATTGGCCGTGTTTAGAATGCTTCAAATTTTAAATTAGTTAACTGCTAAAATCACATGTATATGCTTAGATCTCGTTCTAATCAGTTGCTATTTTTAAGGCAAGATTCTCCAAAGAATATTTACAACTGGTTTGTAAATATTCTAGAGACTAAAATAAGAAGTCTTCAGATGACATATAGAGATTGTGGTACAGCTGGCTTCTGGTGAAGATAGTTTCTAAATCTCAGATGATCCTACAAATCTGTGAGAACAGAAATATTCTGGTAAATATTTGATTTAAGCAAGAGATCAACCACACAAGGATTTCGTCCTAATATTG
>JAUPMG010093112.1:0-12503 GCA_031762675.1 Pachysandra terminalis
CTTATGGGGCAACATGGTAACCATCTCATTTAAGTTATCTTCTTCTTTGCTGGGATGGTAGGATAAAAGTTATTGGTGGTGATAACATTGAAGGCCTTCTCATATCCCCAAAGCAGTTGCCATACAAAAATTTAGAGGTTTGCAAGTATAGACTTACAGAATATTTTTTTTTTCCCGTCTTTAATAGTTTAATTCCTCATAACTAGATGAATGCCATCAATAAAATTAGTTTTATCACGCATTTGTGTTCAACCACCATCAGAAGTATCCAAATATGCATTTTGGCGCACTTAGCTCTGATGTTTGTTCCCATTTGCAGTCTTGTGATTCCCTATCACGAAATAAATACATATACACACACAGATATACATGTGTATATATATATATATATATATTATATCTATATGTTTGTATAATTTGTAGTACTTGAGTGTGAATTTTTATTTGTATGAATGAAGGCACGCTTTTGGTTTAATTATTGTCTATCTGAGGATTGCCAAAACAATCATACCGGCCAATTTGAGTGACCATACGTCTAATAAATGATTGCTATGTTTTGCTTAGTAAATGCAGAGCCATGTTAATGCATCGAGGCATTTAATCAGAATCCATGTTAATGTGTTGGGGCATTTAATCAGAATCCAAAAGTAGAAGTAACATTTTTGATGATGGTCCAGAATAGCTTGTGGTAAATTTATCCTGTAATAACGTTATCTTACTTTTTTTGGCAGTTCCTACAAAACCAAGGTTTTCTAGTTGGTGTCTCAAATGAAAACGATATTCAGGTATTACATTGCCAGTTATGCAAGTATCTGTTTCTTGTGATTTGTGAAATGCGGTTTTCACATTATGATTTGTTTTCTTCCAATTCCCCATTCATCTTTTGAGCAATGTGGAAATCCTAATTTAGTTGTTACATGTCCTTTGAAGCATATCTTTGTTCATTGCCTTTATTCTTAACATAATGCTTTCTGGTAATAGTATCTAATATTGTTATTGCTAACCATTCCACTTGGCTCTGATTTTGGCAGGTTTGGGATCTGGAACACAGGCGCGTGGTTTGTTCTTTACAGTGGGAGTCCAATATAACTGCTTTCTCGGTGATCAATGGCACCTATTACATGTATAGTACTGGCATACAAAATTGTATCTACTGCACTCTTTTTCAGTCATATGCTATTTGGCTATAAATGCAAGCAAGAAGCTAGTATATGAATATTGTTACTCTTTGATTACATACAGGTATGTTGGAGATGAGTATGGGCTGATGTCTGTGTTGAAGTATGAAGTTGAAGAAGGAAAACTTTTGCAGTTGCCATATCACATTCCTGCAAATTCTATATCTGGTATTTTTATTTATTTATTTTTTTGTTTTACTTGGTAACTCAAATTACTGTACAAGAAAAGTTTCTGTTTGGACAAAGCTGGTTTAGTTTCATATTTTGACATTGGGTTCTCTGTGATATCAAGGGGTATGTGCTTGATTTTAAGTATTGTCCGGTGCTGATCCGGTCTAAGGTGTGTTATGGAAAAAATATTGAAAAACACTTTATCTCCTCTGTTATCTACTGTTATTGACTGGACTGCCTGGTCCATACCAGCTCAAGACTGGTAAAATCAATACTTTCTGGTCAATTTCTGAAAAAGAGAAAAAAAAAATCCATAATAAGCCGTTCGTTGGCTAAGAGAGCGCACCAGTCATTTCTAAGGAGGAAAGAAAAAAAACTCTCAAGTTCACTTTTATGCTAGTCTTTTTGTCCTCTCTTCTATTCTTCTTCAACATCAAATGGAATGAAAATTGAAAGTACTATCTATTAAAGGGAAAACAAGCGCAAAAGTGATTTATTGTTACAATTTTGCCACCGTGGTGAAGTAGTCTACCTTTTACAGTAGAATCGGTCTGTTCCCTGGAGTGGCCGATATATATTGGTATTGGTGAATATATATGATCAATAGGGATGACAACATGATTGATTTTGGCAAACCCTAACCAGCCCCTAGGATTCCACCCTATACCAAACATGCTCCTAGCCCGATTGAGTCAGGGCTGGGGCAAACCCGACTTCAACATATATTATGAATAAGCTGTATTTTTCAAGTAAAATATAGAACTTCATTTAGTATTTTGTAAAAATCATATATTTTTGCATAGCTGAGCTAAACCTGAACCTGATTTATGCCTTACCAAACCTGCTCCATTAGGGGTGGTGCATCTGATTGTCAGCTCTACATTAAACCATACTTATGTATCCAATCTGATTGTTTGTTCGATTAGGAATTCCTGGATAGTTCAACTAATCACTCTTGCCAATCGCATAAGCTATTTTTCCCTACATTTGTAATTTCTAATATCTTTAACAAGAAAGATGTTGAATTTTTCCTTGTAAATAGCAAATGTATGTCATAAGACAATAGGATTGCTAAAATCTTAATGAGTTGTACCACAGAATTATAGGAAAGAGTAATGGCGCAAAGGTTTCGAAGAATAACTTGAGTGTAAGAAAATCAGTTTGGCTTTATATCAGGGAGGTCTACCATTGAGGCGATCTTTTTACTTGATACAATTAGTGAAGAAATTTAGAGAGAAGAGGAGAGACCTTCATATGGTTTTAATTGATCTAGAAAAAAGCATACGATAGAGCACCTAGAGAGTTAATCTGGTAGGTTTTAAGCAGAAAAGAGTACCGATCATATACATTGTCGTTATCAAAGACATGTATGAGGGAGCGCTAACTGGGTTAGAGCAGTGGGATGTGAGACAAATGAGTACCAATAACAATAAGTTTTTGTGATGCGAGATAAATGAGTACCCAATAACAATAAGTTTACATTAGGGGTGAGCTATGAGTTCCTATTTTTTTGCGTTAATCATGGATGAACTAACTGCTGATATTGAAGAGGACGTACCTTGGTGTATGCTATTTGCAGATGATGTGGGTTAGGTGGACCAAATTTGAGAGGGAGTAAATGCAAAATTGGAGTGGATCAAAAATGAGTCTGATTACCCTAGGAGATATGCACACTGGATTAGATTAGCTCGGCACTTATCTACTGGTCTATGCATATCCTTTAGTCATGTGCATAGATCAGCTAACACTGATGCAGATATGTGGGCTAGAAGAGGTGTGGAGAGAGAGATTTTTGAGGCTGGTATGCTTAGGGATGAAGAGATTGAGATGACTTTGAACTAAGTTTTGTACAGTTTCCTTTTCTTTATTTTCTCTTTTGTATTTTATCTTACGATTTTGTATTCTGACTCACTTTCCGTCAGTCTTTGCTTCTGTACTATAGTTGATGATTAATGATATTGCTGTTAATGATCAAAAAAAAAAAAATTGGAGTTAATCAAGAGTTTTTAAAATAAGTAGAGTTAAGACCGATATATGGATTGTAACTTTAAGGAAAAGTTTACAGGATAGCCATTATAACTACTATGATGTATAGATCAGAATGTTGGGCAACAAAGAGAAAACATATGTGTAGGATGAGAATTCTGAGATGAGGATGCTGGGATGGATGCGTGGGAAGACTAGGAAAGAAAGATAAGGTAAGGAATGGAAATATCTGAGAGTGTTTAGGTAGGAGTGTAAATGAGCCGAGCCGAGCCGAGCTTTTCCCAGCTCAGCTCGGGCTCGTAAAATCTGGACAAGGCTCAGGCTCGGCTCAAGCTCGGAAAAAAATTTCAGGCTCAGGCTCGGCTTAAGCTTGCTATTTTTCTAAGGCTCAGGCTCGGTTCGCAAAAGCTCGGCTCATGAAAAGCTTGGCTCGGCTCATGAAAGCTCGGCTTGTTTTGACTTGTTTAAGAGAAAAAAGATGAAGGAAAAAAAAAAACTTCAATCTAGAGTCTTGAGTTTCTAGCAAGAGAATGGATTCTTAAATTTGTATGAATCCGTAGAGTGGCTGTTGAAGTTAAGAACTTGAGAACTTGGGTTGAAACTTTTCGTGCGTCGGTTCTTCTATAGAGTGGCTATTGAAGTTAAAACCTTGAGAACTTGAGTTGTTGATGAAGAGAGAAGACCTTCACATTTGATTCTTCTTTTTCTTCAATTCAAACTTTCTTTTCCTTGGAAAGAGAGGAGAGCTCTGTAGAGTTTTTTTTTTTTTGGTAGATTCTTTCTCTCCTTTTTCAAAAGAGAAACCCTAATACCCTTGAAGTCTTTAAAAGCTTTAATTTTTTAACTTCCTTGCCTTTCTAATGCCCAATAGACAAACAAAGGTTTTTTTTTTTTTTACAGTAAGTAGAGGTGTAGGGCACCCTAATACCCTTGAAGTCTTTAAAAGCTTTAACTTTTTAACTTTCTTACCTTTCTAATGTTCAATAGACAAACAAAGGTTTTTTTTAAAAAAAAAAAAGTAGGTAGAGGTGTAGGGCACATCAGTCATCCCTTAGATCGAGCAAACTAGCTGTGCTCTACAATTGATTTTTCATTTTTTTTAAATATATTATCTTTTTAATAATTAAATGAGTATTTTCTTAACTTCTGAAAATTTATTACTTACAAGTAATAGAATATATAAATAAATATTATTTTATCTAAAATTTATGATTTAAAATTAAAGCATTAAAATGTTAAACTTATTGATCTTGTAAGTATTAAAATGTTACTTATATATATATATATATGATACCTATGATTTATAAATTTATATATCATATATAAAACTGAGCCGAGCTTTAACCAAGCCGAGCCTACCTAAGCTCGGCTCAAGCTCGTCAGGCTCGGCTCGTGAGCCTAAATATTGAGCTCAAGCTAGGCTCGTTGACAGCCCTAGTTATATTACTGAGATTTGATATAGATTGGTTTCTAGCTGCAAAAGTAGGCCAGAACCACTTGATGACACAAAGTTTCTACATATTGATAGAACAAAAAAGATTGTGGATCTCATTCATGGAAAAGTAAACAAATAAATAAAATAAAAATAATCTTGATGATCTCTCATTTCAAGGCATCAATTTGTTTGTTGCTCAAGTAATTCAAGTGCCATGGCTACATCATATTTCATGTGTCCTTATAGCGGTTGTAACAATTTATTAAATTATCCGGAAATTTTATCTAGATTGATCTCACATTGTGTTATAAAAGTATCCCGGTTTATTATGGCCTTTGAGTTCCTACCTTCATTTCCTGTGAGATATACCTCCTTGGAAGTCAAAAGTTTATTTGGAAAACATTATTGGGAACAAATTAATGGTTACTTTCTCAAAACTTAGAAGTCCTTTTGTGCCTCGGAAGGGGGCAGAGCACCTTACAAGTGGAATCCTATATGTAGTATATTTAACGCCCTTAGTTGTTTAAATTCCTTTCTCAATACTTGAAAGTATAAATGCAAATGGAGCGAAAAGAAGCTTTGATGAAGCATGATTCGTTGAGTTTTGCTTGTGTTGGATGTACCCGGACCATTCATTCTGTCTTGTTTGAGACTATAGACTGCATTTTTTATTTGAAAATAAGAGCTCTCGATTCAGTTTTGTCAATATATCTCTGAAAGATTGAAAGAACTTCAAACTACAGGGTATGATAACAGTTAAAAAGAAAAAACAATGGATTTTTCATGTGATTTCTTTTTCAACTTCATTTAGTACGTTTGATCTACAATATGTAATTTTTTTTTCTTCTTTCTTTTACAATTTTATTTCCTGCCTTTGCTATTCATTTGTTTCTTTCTTTTGTTCAGTAATTTCTTTTTGGCTCGTGCAGATGTACCTACAGAGAATGAAACAAATGGCTACATATTAATCCACGCTGAGGGAGGTCTTAATCAGCAAAGAATTGCTGTATGATTCCTGTTATGTTGATTTGTAACTTCAGTGAGAACATCGTATCTCTTTTTTGAGATTTTAGATAACAACACAACTAATAGCTTATTTTCTTTTCCTCTATGTGCTCTGAATCTAATGGCTGTCTAAATTTATTTGTTTCAAACTATTAATTATTAATAGATTTATACTATGTAACCAGATAGCTCTCTTGGTTAGCTTGCCAAAATTATACCCCTTTATTCCGAAACTGACTTTGCAATGTCATATTGTAACCCATGTCATATTGCAATGTCATATTTTAACCCATATTTTGAGGCTTATCTAGTCTTTCTATTCGATGTTCCACATTATGTCAGGATTTCGTGCCTACATTTTTTCCTACTTAGAGAGCATTCCATGTTGAATAAAACGAAAAATAATAAGGTGGATGTCTGAAAAAAAAAAAAAGGTAAGATGTTTGAATAAAACTAAAAATCATGAAATATATGTTGAATATAAAGTTAAGGAAGTGGATATCATTAGAAAGCACTCGATTAGAGTTTTCTATCTGATCCATATTTATTGCATGCTGTTATATAGATTGAAAGATATTTGGTTCTGAAAATGTTCATACAAAAAAATAATCCTTATAACTGGGAAGGGTTTTTCTTAATTCATTCTTTAAAACTAACTCTACTAGAGTTTAGATATCTATTAGTTATACTTATTTAGTAAATTTTAAAATAAAAAATTAATTTTTTTATTATCTAAGTGCAACATTTCATGTGCCATCCGCTAGTTAATAATAACCACATTACAGTTGGCAAACTATCATTTTAATGCGTAGCAATTGTTGGGAATGTGCTATATTTTTTGCTCAATTGGGTTAGATATTCTATAATCTTTTTATGATTTCATAAACACTAAAGGGACACCATGTCTAGAAATATGCCTTTTTCTTGGATCAAACAAGTGGGATAAAGCCGTGCACTGTTTTTGGCTATCATGTTTAAGATTGGGGACTCTCACTGACCTGGAATTGAGATGAAGCATGGTCACCTGAAACTGTAGCTTAAAGAGTAACTATATTAAAGTTATGTTTCAATTATAAGGCATATGCTTTATATCTATAATCACCTTTTACATATGAACTATTAGTATATTTATCCTCTAAGTAACTCTTTCTGCTTCTTTTCATCTTTGCAAAACTTTTCTTCCTATGGAAATTTTGTTTTGCTGTCTCCCTCTCCAATTGCAGTTTCAGTTTTTTGTATAATATTTATGATCTGTAATGAAAAAATTGATCTGGTGGTGTAAGTGCTGATATCATCTACCATATGTTCTTTTGGTACTTCCTTGGATTCTACTTCCTCTTTTTGAACTCTTTACCTGCTTTGCCAAGTTTTAATGTTGTATATTTTCTACATTCTAAAGAATCTTCTTTCATGTATTGTTTTATTTTCTTAAAATCCAATTTCATATTTTCTTGTGGCGTATGTTATATGCTAATGATTTGGTATTGGTTAATCAAATAGACGGGGTAAATGTTAAAGTTGAATCATGGAGAAATAACCTGGAATCTTAGTTGCGATAAATTCGATTAAGATAGAATATACAGAGTGAAACTTCAGGATGGATATAGTTAGGGGTGAGGACCTGGGGCTGGGTTCAAATTGCTTGACCAACGAAGGCTTAAATAAAGAAGAAAAGAAAAGTCCACTTGCAAGCAACCTCCTGTCAACAGATCCAAATAAAAAAAAAAATATATGGATAGGGATGAGGTGATGGTAAGATTTATGGTTGAGATTTCTGAAAGCAGCCTTTTTCTCGCTACCTTAAGAGTGGTTTAAGGGGAGGGAGGCTAAAAAGAACGGTTTTTTTATTTTTATTTTTTATATTTATTGATGAGGCTTAAGAGAACGTTGCTGACAGAATTGGAGCTAGGTGGATTGTTTGGGGATGCTATTTGAGATTGTTATGCAATCTATCAATCGTATTCAAATTGAAGGTATAAGTTCCACGTACAAGCGGTAGGATCATCTATGCCTCATTGTCAAGGGCCAACAGTTGGCCGTGACATCGTGGAGCAGAGTGTTAGGTGCCAAGAAGTGACATATTTGTAAGATGAGTGTGGTTGAGATGAGGGTGTTAAACGATGGCTGAATTAAAAAACTAGGAAAGATAAGAATGGAAATCACTGCATCTTGGAGACTTTGAAAGAGCTCCAGGGAATAAGAGGAAGAAGAGCCTGATGAAATGGTCTAGTCATACGCCATATGGATACCAATTATCATGCTAATGAGAAGGAGTGAGTTTGTACAAGTTCAAGGCTTTAAAAGGGTGAGGGAAAGACTAAAGAGAATGTGGTTAGGGTTTGTGAAAAAAGCTGTTGAAACATAGTCTAACTGAATGTGGCTCTTGATAGGTGGAATAATGGAAAAGGATTTTGCTGCCAATCACAAGTACTTGGGATAACGGATTGTCAACGAATCAATGAATGAATCAAATTTTGTATGTTTACTATTTTAAATTCCTATATAGACTTTCAGATTGTGATCAAAAGAAACATCATTGACTTAGCTGAAGCAACGTTGCCTGGATTATTTAAAACAGGTAGAGTTCCTTGTTTGGATTCGTGTTACATTCAACACTCCATATAGTGGGATAACTATTAGGTTCCTTCTATCTTTTGTTTGTTTGATTATTATTATTATTCATATGACGTAATTAACATCTACCTTTGATATGATTTTTTCTGTCTCATCAAATTTTTCTTTGTGGTAATCTTGATTGATAAATGGGTTAGTGAAGGAAGTGGATTAGGTATGTCATCCAGCTATTGAGGTGGAAGAGGTGGATGTTTGAGAAGGTGGATAGCATTTTTGGGGAGTTCTCTGTGTCTGTTATTCTTAAGAGACTTAGAGGGGAAATGTTCATGATTATTTTGGGGGTTTGTGGACACAAATAGATAACAATTACACTCTCTTTGGGAGGATTTGGAGGGGTAAGGAGAAGGTGGTTGTTCCTGCCGTGTAGTGGAGCGGATTTTAATGTGATTAGATTATGGACAAAGAGTTTACACTCCTTGAATAATATGAACAACTTCACTGATTTTGTAAATAGAAACAAGCTTCTTGATTTGCCATTAGAGGGTGTCAGGTTCACTTTGGTCAAGTAATCAAGCAAGGGTTATCCTCACGAAGTTGTATTAGATTTCTGTTCATTCTTATTGGGAGGCATACTTCTCTTTGGCGCATGCTTATTCCTTTCTAGGACCTCCCTAAAACGTGTTCCCATTATGTTGGAAAGCCAAGATGATTTCAGGAAGGTCTCTCCTTTTGAAATTGAGAACATGTGGTTAAAGGATGCTTCCTTTGCCCTCAAGTCTGTTTTTGTTAGGAGGAATTCGAGTGAAAGGAGGCCCTGTTATTTTGAGGTCATATTACGTTATTCAGAGTTTAACTTGACAATATAACTATCCATCACTTTTTGGGCGTTTGAGTGAGAGTAAAGTGTGGGACTTGTAGGAAAAATCTTTTCAAAACACCTAACTTTTCTGTCAAAACCATGTAGAACCTTTCCCTTAAAAGCATAGGGAAACGAGTTGAAGTTGAGTTGGGATTATTTTCCTTTCCCTTAAAGTCGGCCTAACCGAGTATAGGACATGCTCATTGTATACCTTTGTGTACATAGGACATGCTTATTATTATTTTTTATTTTATTATATCTTTAATGGATATTTCTTATCAATCAAAAAAATGTGTAGCAATATTTAGATATTTGTTAACAAATATTGTACAAATCATGTAATGTCCTATTGTATAATGCACTATAATGCCATAATCATATGAAAATGTAATCCTTTTTACCATCTTTGGTATTAGATATATTCTTCAGCCACGTTTCTTCTTTAGGATTGTGGTGTCAGACACTAGCTTTCATACTTGCGTCAAAGCAACATAGGAGATCTGTGAACTTTTCATTAAGATTCGGCAATCTCCAAATCTTATAACGTTTCTAATCTCCTGTAACCAAGTTACAAAAACACAAAATCTTTTGTTGGACCACAATTTGATTCCTTCAGGAGAGAACTCTTTCATTATTCAATGATTGGTAACTATTGGTTGAGCCAGAAGGAGGAGAATCTTGATCCTTCTTAAGGAATTTTACTTCGAGGCTCCATTTTCTGAAAGTACTCCCATTGGAGATGAATCTTAAATGAGCCTAAGAGCTTCGTGACTATTCATCAAAGCTATCTTGGCATTAAAGACTCGACTTTTGTTACGTGCCATGGGAAACGTCAAGGATTTCTATTTAATAGTATTCATAAACTGTTAACGTAGCTGAAGATTTCTTTATTAAATCTCTTATAGTGCATGCAAATATATTAAAAGATTGATTATTTTTACACAAAAAGTATTTTAGTCTGCCTCATCAGGTTTAGTTACCTGGCGTTATTGCCTTTTCTGCCACGTGGAACGATGACGTGGCCAATGTATACCATTCACCTGACAGGAGATTCTGGGGATAGGCCACCTAAACAATATTTTAACATACATAAACCCCGTTAATAGGATTAGATTTTTTCATGTCTATGACAGTTGGCTTTGAATTTTTTTAATATTCTAAACTTTTGTTCAAGGAAGACATTAGATTTAGGAGAGACATTTCTGCCATGAGGTAAATGTGTTTGGTACTGACACTTCATATGTGGGGTGGGTCAACTAGAGTTCCACATGTCAGTGGGGTTCACCAAATAAGTTGCCACCTGTGAGACACGTATCTCACCAGGTTTCTTAGTTTCAAACGTGTCACCAGACAGACCTGGCTCTTTCTTTGGCTACTGAAACCTGCACTAATTCTCCTGATGTAAAGCCTGCTGCTGTTTCACGTCAGTTGCTAATTATCTTATAGTTCAATTGGAACAACACAGGCTATGAAACAAGATCCTTGCTTATCGATATATTTTCTTGCAGATATGTAATGCTGTTGCTGTAGCCAAAATACTGAATGCCACCCTTATTTTACCATTGCTGAAGCAGGACCAGATATGGAAAGATCAAACGTGAGATTTTATGACTAAAAACTTCATGGACTTGGTCTGTCTTAATGAACTTCAATAACTATCTTTTTTGTGGTGCAGGAAGTTTGAGGACATCTTTGATGTAGATCATTTCATCAACTACTTAAAGGATGATTTGCGAATTGTACGTGACATCCCTGACTGGTTTCCTGAGAAATCAGAGCTATTCACAAGTATAAGGTTTGATACCTCCTTATTTTCTATAGCTTAGAAAAGAGAAAATATATGCTACAATGGTGTAATAATCTCTCAAAAATTTGATGCTGCTGCTATTTGTTTTCTATGAAATGGAGTACCCTATCTATTAGTTGTTTTCACTTGAACAGCAGTCTGGTGGTCTATTTTTCCACCGTCTGGTTTGGATGTCTGGTGGCTATGGTGGGGTGGGAGATGGATGTGTCTGATAATGTTTTCATTGCTAAGCAACTTCCTCTCAGTTTTATGAAAACTTTCCCGTCAGCATTTGTTAAATTAGTTCATTGTCTATGTGTACACAGAGAATTAATTGAAATTTCTCACATGTTTTTGCATTTTTCTGTTAAGTATCAAATAGTTTCCAATCCAAGAACCAGATTTGGGAAATGAGAGCAGAGAAAGAACTTTTTACTACATTGTGGTAATTGTCCAGATGTGATCAAGTTGTGACTGCGAGAAATGTAGGCACATGCAAGGGAAATAAATATTCATGGTGACTAATGTGTTTCATTGTTTTCTACCTTTTTATGAACAGGAAACAGTCCTCTCCAACATGACTTGTTCTGAAACAGCAAAAAGTTTTAACAACCTTCTGTTCCGTTTTCTAAACAATAAAGGGAATTTTTTTTTTTTTTTTTAACATTTGTTCTTCTGTTTGTATAATAGACGTGAGGGAGGATTTGCTATTGGAAACATGATATCATTTATTTCTAAAACTTTTTGAAAATGATTCAGGACAGGGCGAAGGACACTGCATTAGAAAATGCACTATTAATTTGAACATCACTGAAAATTTATTTTTTAGGACTGGGAGGTATATCCGTATATGTCACCAAGAGAGTGGTTTGTATAAAGCAAAATATAGTCTTCTTCATCATCAATATCATCCAAGCCTTATCCATTATTTACAGGGTGAATGGTGGTTTAGAATATTCTCCAACTTGAGGGACTGCTTCTTAGATCTTCAATCAGTTCAATGTGTACTGTTCTGTACTGCTTCTTGCACTTGAATGCATACTCATCATCAATCTTGTACTTTTTCTTCTTCTATGGAGTGAGAAGGAAAATCGGTCAAAAAAATGGAAAATTGAGCTAGATAAGAAACCAAAGTGTGTACCTTTCACTGGATGAGATGAACTGATTTTGTAACATTAAAGTTGGTTTGTTGGGGTTGGGGTGGCGGTCGTAAAATTGGAGTTTTCTTTTTCCTGAATTAGGTTTTGACCTCATCTCAATTTATTTAAGATGTTTCAGTAATCACTTTACATAGCAGTACAACTGGTTCAAACCTCTCTCTGGCCCTAAACAATTGGATTGTTAACTGAAAACTTAGAATAGCATATTTACTGTGAATGATGACATTGGTTCCTTCATATAATTCTTGATTTGTCTAAGAGATCTTGCATGGTGTATTAAGGCGGACAGTGAAAAACATACCAAAGTATGCTCCAGCACAATTCTATATTGACAATGTGCTGCCTCGGA
>JAUPMG010093123.1:0-26388 GCA_031762675.1 Pachysandra terminalis
GGTCTGGTCCGATCCTTCTGGCCAATATCCTATCTAGAATCATACTTATAATCCTCTTGAAATCATCTAAAAACGATGATCATAAAATTGATTCAATGAGCATAACATAAATCTGTAGTTTTTTTCATGAACTGAGACACTAATATGCATTAAATTGTATCAAGAAATTTTTGCAACTAACATGCTTCCATCTATATCAAACCGGGTTGAATCTATAAATTCAGGAGTGTTAAAACAGAACTCATATTCATTCGATTATGGAAAAATCAGAAACATCACATATGTCATACAATGGGACCAGATAAGATACTTACTTGATTAGGATGATGCTAAGCAACGAAAGATGATCCTCCTTGTCTGCTTCTTCTTCAAGATCTGCTCACGACAATCCAACCCAGAAAAACAATGCTTAGCCTTCTCTACCTTCTTCTTCTCTCCAAAAAAACTCTACAGCAAACCCAACGAACAAGATAGATTAGGAAGTCTTCTCTCTCTCTGGAAACCAACCCAACGAATAGGGAGATAGCTCTTCTCCCCTACAATCTCTCCCCTCAAACTCTAGGATTAAGCCACCTCACTCAACCACGTTCCCTCTTCCCTTAAAACCAGTTCAACGCACGGTTGTGCGTTGAACAAATTCAAACAAAAATAATAATTACACTTGTTACCCCGTTAAAACAAATAATTACAGATTTAATCCCCAAGCTTCAATTAATTAATTAAATTACACCTTATGTCTAATTAATGATATAAAATTATACCTTATGTCTAATTAATAATTCAAACAAACAATTAAATACCAAAAACATAAAGGGAAAAATTCTTAAGGGTTCTAGGTCATTACATTCGGATGAATAAAAGACTGCATTCGAGGGGGTAAACCCAAGTCTGTGTCCTTCAAGGAGGACATAATCCTTAGTCTTTTTGAGGGTGACAGGCCCTTTAAAGGAATTGACCATCTCAAGGTGGTTAGCTTCGAATTCGCCTTAGGAGGAAGGGATATTCCTCCTTCGAATTCTCCCTTGGCAGGAGGAAACATACCTCCTTCGAATTCACCATCTAGAGGTGGTTAGCCTGCAGTTTTGCCTTTGAATTCGCCTTAGCAGGCGAAAATATACCTGCTTCATGATTCTCTTAAGACAAAACATAATAAATGGTAATTCAAAGTCTGTGGATATGATCCAAGAGTGACTTCTGAGTTAGGAGGTACAGATAATTCTCTCAAGATCTTTCCTTGAGTGAAAATACCCTTAAAATGTAAAGGTATGTATTAAAAATCACTCGAAGACTGTTCTAGAGGATAAATAGATGTGACTTTGAGACTTTATCTGAAGCCTTAGCTGTTTGAGAAGTACATTAGGGGTAGCATGCCTCGAAAGATGTCCTTCGAGTAAAATAGAGTCCTTTGAAAGAAGATCGTAAACTCTTCTTTTCTTCGAGCGCTAAAAAGGCTACGCGCCGGACGAACAATAGTCCTTGTCCTTTTCAGGGAGTTATGATTTGTTTGTTCAAAGTTCAAATCATTGGTACTTCGTTCGTCTCGAATGCAATTAACTTAAAAGTTAACCAACACCTTCAGCCTTTGGACACGTGGAACGATTCAGTGTAATGAATCACTCCTAGGGGTAGCTTCTCCAAGAAGCTTTACCTTTCTCAGGTGATAAGGACGGTTAGATATTTCTGACACGTTCCGAAAGTCTCATTTCGAAATCAAATCAACGTACAGCCGTTATGACAGCTGGCACGCGTAAAGCAAAAATGTGGCATGTAATTGCTTTAGTAGTAATTCGGTGTATGTGGAAATACTTAAAGTCCCGTACACTCTTGCTAGGATATTACCATGTGTAAACAGGGATTTTATTAGGGTTGGTGATCACCAATGCTAATCTATTTTTTAAGTTTATTTCACTTATACCTCTCACATTTTTAACAACTGCACACAAATTTGTTTTTAATGTTTTTTGATATTCCAGTTCCACTCCTTGAGGTTTTATACTACATTGCACAAACCACCCCTTCATTAACTTTCTGTCTTATTACTTGACAAAAGGTACTTATGTCATTCGTTTTTTTTTATTTTGTAGATTATATTACTCTTGAACTAAAGCTAGATACATACCAAAAAAAAAAAAAAAAAAAAAACTTGCTCGACAGAATTTTAATTATATTTTAATACTTTATTAGTACCACGGAGAGATAAAAGATTTCCCATAAGTAACGAAAAAAAAAATAGAAAGGAAATTTGTCATATAAAAATTAATTTTCTCTTATTTAAATATAATTTATAAAATATAATTAAAAATATAAATTAACTTGCTCTATTAACGCCGTTCACTCAACCCGACGTAACTGACAGAAAATGTAAGTATAATATCAAAAATCATAGGAGGTGTGTGCAGTTGTGAGAAATGTGAGGGGTGTAAGATAAATTAACCCTTTTTTTAACATGTATCTTGGGGAGCCAAGCTGTTTACATCAAGTAGATTTCATTAATTGACTTAATTGAATAGCCCAAAAAGTTAAAGTCATCAAATGAACCCTCACAAGTTACATGGATTAGATTTCATTAATTGATTATCTTCCAAAAGAAGTTTATTGTACTCTTCTATATTAGTTTCACATTGAATTCTAAATTAATTTTTTTCTTTTTAGTACTCCCCAATTGATTGCATGTTCCTGCAATAAGTTATGTGAAAATCAACCCATCATCAAATTAACATTACAAAAAATTTCTACACTTTTATTTTCTTTCTTTTGTGTGTGCATGTGTTTTGAACTTTCTATTTTTTTCCTTATTTTTTGCAGAAAACTGAGTAAATCTCTAGAAAGATAGTCTTTAATGTATTTCAGTTTCTCATATAAATTCAACCCCACTTCTTTTGACTAGTATCGTCTTTAATGTATTTCAGTTTCATAAATTCCAGCACACTTCTTTTGACCAGTTATGGAGGTAAGATCTGCTCCTTAAATACTGCAATTGACCTGTTCTTTATTCCAATCAAAAACAGAAAGCATCTCCAAGACTCCAATGGATTTACAAAACCTCATCTTTGTATTCTTTTCTTTTCTTCTTCTGCTGAAGCTTCCTTCTTCAGCTGCTCAAAATGCAGTTAAAGCTGCATACTGGTTCCCTGCAAGTGAATTCCCTGTGTCCAACATTGATTCATCTCTCTTTACCCACCTCTTCTGCGCCTTTGCGGATCTTGATCCTCAGACAAACCAGTTGGTTATTGCTTCCACTAACCAAAATCTCTTCTCCACCTTCACCACAACTGTCCAACAAAAAAACCCATCTGTCAAAACGCTCTTATCTATCGGCGGTGGAAGCTCAAATCCTGCTACCTTTGCTTCCATGGCGAGCCAATCATCGTCCCGAAAGGCTTTCATAGACTCCTCAATAAGAATTGCTAGATCAAACAACTTCCATGGCCTTGACCTTGATTGGGAGTCACCCAGAACAGCTACTGAGATGGCTAACATGGGTACACTCTTGGACGAGTGGCGACAAGCTGTTATTACTGAATCAAGAAGCTCCGGCAAGCCACAGTTGATTCTAGCTGCAGCGGTTCATTAATCTCCAATCCTCGACTCTGTGTCTTTCCCAGTTGCCTCAATTGAAAGGAACTTAGACTGGATTAATGTCATGGCATACACTTTTATATGCCGACCTGGTCACCCGTTACCGGTGCTCATGCCCTCTTAAATGATCAGCCAAACCGGGTTAGCACAAGGGCCGGAATTAGAGCTTGGACTGGGGCTGGATTGTCCCCAAAGAAGCTGGTTTTGGGCTTGCCTTACTATGGCTATGCCTGGACTCTAGCGAATCCTGCCAACCACGGTATAGGTGCTCCGGCAACCGGACCTGCTGCTCCAGACTCCGGTGCAATGCGTTACCCGGACATCAAGACCTTCATTCGGAACAACCGAGCCACTGAAGTGTACAATGCGACTATTGTTGCCAACTACTGCTATGCTGGATCAACTTGGATCAGTTATGATGATGTTCAAGCAATTGCAGCTAAGATCTCATTTGCTAAGCAGAATGGACTGCTTGGATACTTTGCATGGCATGTCGCCAACGACAACAATTGGGTTCTTTCGCAAGAAGGTATGTTGAATCTGTGAATCTTAAATTTTGGTTTTCTGTTTGTTTCTGGGTTTAGACCAATTGTTAATGCCTTGTGTCTGTCCTAACACAATTCATCGATGTTTTCTTGCAGCGTCGTCAAGATGGGGACAAGCTCTTCGTGAAAAAACTTGAGAATGGCTGAAATTAAAGGAGACAGAATCTGGATGAAGATAAGTCTCTTGTCTTCAATAATAGAGATTATCAGAATAAATGGCTACCTGAACAATTCTATGTGCTAGTGTTAGTACTCTTTATCTATACATAACACTACCATTGTTTATGAATCCATTTCAACCAGATTGGTTTTGGGCTGAGAATACTAGCATCGTCTTGAAACTTGACTGACCTAGACTTGATCAGTCGTCAAAGTGCATTTACTGATGATAGATCTAGTCCTTCCAATAGTCAAAGCACCTTCTGGGATGGTTCACAAATTTAGAAACTGAAACAATCAGATAATGTTTTGGCTTATTCTAAGGATTATTAACACAATTGATGGTTTAATGTTTGAAATATTTCGGTTAATGTTTGGGACAGATTGTATTTCTAAAGGAAGGTGTTGGTCTCATAGTGTAAGGGATCGGATCAAGTCATGTTTTTAATTTTTTTTTTAATTAGTTTATGATCTAACTCGGGATAGGACGAGAACGATCCTGATCCGATTTCTGAGTTCAAACACTATGGATTGTCTTTGGTTATTTGATTTTTGTTGATGGTGGTCCTTAATTAACATCTTTCACCCGACTCACCTAAGAGAGCTTGTCACCCGACTTGCTCTTAAGAGGGTGTTTCATCCGACTTACCTAAGAGAGCTTGTCATCCGACTTACCTAAGAGAGCTTGTCACCCGATTTGTTCTTAGGAAAGCATCCCATCCGACATAAAATTTCTCGTTGAAATTCATCTCTGGCCGTCCATCAAATTGAAATCTATAACACAATAAGGTATTAGTTCTCTGTATGCATACTCAATCACGAGACCCTTGTCCCCAATATTAAAAGCAATACCATCATCAATCACAAGAGGAGAATATTCTACACATAACAAGACTCCTCGAACACATAGGATAAAAGGAAAACATAGACAAAACATACATTGACCGAGCCCTAAGATGAAGATTCATTGCACACATATTTTCCTACGGGAATGTATGGATTAAACCCACAAAATAAGTAATTTCCAGAAGCTATGTAATTTGACATCTCCCAAATAGTTACTAAATGATTTCTATTAGAAGCAAGTGCTCCAAATGACCACTTAACATCTCCCAGATAGTTTCTAAATGATTTCTATCCGAAGCAAGTGCTTCAAATCACCGCTTGTCATCTCTTGAATAGTTACTAAATGATTTCTATCTGAAGCAAGTGCTTCAAATGATCGCTTGACATCTCTCGGATACTAACTAAATGATTTCTATCCGAGATGGCCAACTTGTCACATATATTATTCTCTCAAAAGGGCATGCCACCTCGAGATGGTCAACTTGTAAGATATACTATTCTCTCAGAAGGGCCTGCCACTTCGAGATGGCCAACTCGTCACATATATTATTCTCTCAGAAGAGCATGTCACCTCGAGATGGCCAACTCGTCACATATCCTATTCTCTCAGAAGGTTCTGTCACCCCGATATGGCCAGCTCATCACATATATTATTCTCTCAGAAGGGCCCGCCACCTCGAGATGGCCAACCCGTCACATCTCTTATTCTCTCGAAGGACTTTCCACCCCGAGATGGCCTATTCCTCACAAGTATATTCTATTTCTCTGAAGGGTGATTACCAAAAGAGGCTATATTCACTACACTTGATTGCTATGCCTCTCCAAGGAGATCCTCATGCATCACTCAACATATCAGTCTTGAAGACGGTATCCTTAAAAGCACTAAAGATTTTGATGACATAATGACCTCAACTTGTTAGCTTCCATTAAAGGGAATATGACATATCTCAGGAATGGTGGGATCGGAGACATGATTATCGTCTCAAACAGATCCGTAGCACACACATTACATGACATGTGTTAATTTAGTCTCTGTTTGAAGACAATCTCATATGTATGGCTAAGAGTTTTCATTTAATATTTGTCCTAATTCACGAATCATCACGATTGACACGTCCCCTTCCTCATTCTTCTCTATAAATTAGAGAAGAACATGAGGGAAAGGGATATGAACTCCAGTTCACCTAAGTTGAGTTATTTTCCTTCTGAGGTTCCTCTCCTGTGTGTAGATGCCTTATCCAACCTACCACATCATCCTGAGACACTGTTAACCCCTTTTTTTCCTTGTCTCATTCTTCACCACCCTAATCAGAGAAGGATTATCGGAGGTAGTACGACTGTTGCTTCAGTTTAGGCTATCTTCCAAAAAAGTTTGCAACCCATATTTAACTAGACGTCTTGCTTAGCCAACCCCGATGGGTTAGCTTAAAGCAGCTCACAAATCCGATATCAGCATTTGGTGATTCCGTTGGGGACTTGCGTTTGCTCTTTATTTGAGACTTGTTACCTTCAATTTCAAACCATGCATCGTCCGAGTACTTTTGGAAGTCATTCTCATGATGAGGATGAACAAAACTACACTAATATGAGCCTCCCTTTTGAAAACCCTTCATCTGCACCACAGGCTGATCCCTTGTAGATTATCCAAGACCTGATGGAAAAAATACAAGAGATGCAGGCCTAGCTTCTATCCATCATGGTTAGTTCGAACCTTCTACCTATCCAGACTATTCGACTATAGACCCCACCAACAAATCCTATCGCAAAACCAATGGTTCCTCCCGTTATCCCACCTTCAATCGTCTTATCACCACAAAACACCCTAGTTCCCACTTTTGTTCCTGCCATTGCTACTACACCATCTTCTCATTTTAGTCAGGCTACTCTAGTTGACTTTTCTGCCCTTCTGAAGAGAGATCACACTCAAGAACTTAACTGGATTAAAAGTTCTTTCAACCCCCTTACCCTGCTAATCTATTAAACAAGCCTTATCTGAAGGACTATGTGAGTCCTAAGTTCCCCAAGTTTACTGGACAATCGGGTAGTGTGAAAAAGCACATTGCTCGATTTAGCGATGCTCCGGAGGCTAATGCAGGAGACTACGATCTTAGGCTCCGAGAGTTATCCAAGTCTTTTGCAGACAAAGCTTACACTTGGTACAACAATCTGGAGCCAAACTCCATCCGAACATGGGAAGACCTAGTCGCTTTGTTCCATCAGAAGTTCTTCAACATTGAAGATTGCCTCACCGTCATAGACCCTAGCCGAGAGAGATAGAAGTACTTAAAAGATCTCGTGGACTATGTTCTTCACTTCTGAGTGTTGGCCAAGGAATGCTGTGAAATGGTCCCCGATGAGAAGATTGCACAGATATGCATAAATGACATGCTTCCGGACTACCGTATCTTCTTGGAGAACCTGGGTATTACAAATTTTACCCGACTCCATGACGCAGCCAAAAGAACCAGTGTCTCCGTTCCGTGAATGGCTGAGAAAAGAAGGCAAGAGCAACCTTGTCTTCAAGGCCCCAATTACTGATCAGGTTGTTGAAGAAGCACCAACGACAAAGAATTCCAATCTAGGTTAACAACCTCTGATGTCACTCGTTCCACCTCTTCCTTGTACACCACAACAACTCGACATTTTGCTAGAAAGATGGATCAAGGACAATCACATTGTCCTTCCCTTGATCGCCAAACCCCCTACTATTGCATAAATGAATGCTACTAACTATTGGAAGTTTACCAACGAAGAGGGCATTCTACTTTTAACTGTATTTCTCTTGCTTGTATTTTTCACACCTGATTGAATGCCTAAGAGATAAACTTTCCCACCGAAGGTGCTACTCACTAGGATCCTCTCCCTAATCACCAAGGGAGAGAAGCTGCCAATGTAATAGTGGATGCTTTGATCAAGGATGAGTTTTCTGAAGATGTTGATGACTGGTAGTTTGTAGAAGTATTGTAAAATACTTCTAAGTTTTGAAACTTTTACGATGAGATGGGTTTCTCTCCGACTGCCCAAAAGAAGGTGACCTCCGCTATTCTAGCAGTCACTCAAGAGTGCAATGAAGAATATTTTATGATGGACTCAATTGTCAAATAGACCCTGAGGTCTAGAAGGAATGTCTCACATTTAGTGATAAGAACATGATGGCTCCATATCTTGATCACAATCGACCACTGTACGTCAATGTTATTGTTCATAAAGTCAATATTAAGATATCCATGATGGACCCCAGATCCTAGGCCAATCTGATTATTGTGACCACACTTTAAGACCTTCACATCCCTGAGGAGAGGCTGGTAATTAAATCAAACCATCCAGGTCACTGGTTTGACAGCCAAGGGCAATGTACCATAAGAAATGTAACTTTAGACTTCTAATAGGCCCCTTCAAGCTACCCACCAAGTTTCATATAATAAATGCACGGGTTAGTTACCATGTGTTGATTGATCGCACATGGCTTCATCGGGTGAGAGTTGTTCCATCATCTTACCATCAATGCTTAAAAGGGTAGTAGAATGTAAAAGTAGTTTGGGTACCAGGAGAACAATGCCCTTTTTATCAATCGAAAACCCACCTCTCTGAGACCATGTATTATGATGGTTTGGCCCTTACAGGGGAAGGTCAATTGGTCATCCTCTCAGCACACCTCTCCCCGCTTGGGCTAATATCAGACGACAGCTACCTTTCGAACCACAATCCCCTTCTCCTTTTCGAGAATAACCATCTTTAGACTGCTTGGCGCCCCGTTTTTACCCCAGACGGGCCATCCACCAGTTCTGCCCCTAAACCCATCCATTTTATCCTGATTAAGGATCCATCCACCTCTCAAACAGCACCAGAGCCTTTGAATAAGCCTCACATGTTTGCTTCTCCGTATTCATCATTATCATTCTCTAGAGCTCCTCAGAGAATAGAAGAAAGAAGACTCCCTAAAGTACAATGCATCAGAATTCGTCTCCTGAATAGAATGTATGTCTACCGTTCATGACAGACTCTAGGGGATACTGAATCTTTTCAACCATGTAGTTTTGATGCACATGAAGTGATGGAGATAGAAGAAGAAGTAACGACAACACCCGAGTACGTGCAAGATGGAGTCAAAGCAGTCGAAGAAGCTCACGAGACAGTTAAACTGGGAGACCATCTTGCTGACGAAAGTGATGCAGGAAAACACAATCTCTTCAGATATAATAAAATAAAATAAAAATAATGTAGAAGAAGGATAATCTAACAGTCTCACTGTCAGTACCTTAAACAGTTTGGAGTCTCACCAACCTGAAGCAAGGGTTTGATAATGGAGTCTCACTACTACCAGGATGAAGAGGAGTCTCACATCAATAATACAAATTGTGCAAAAACAATAATCTTATTTTTCTATTAGAGAGAAGATTACACCCTATATATAGAAATGTCCCTACTTATAAGAAAACTAGATAAAGATAATCCTTATCTAAATATAAAGATAATTCCTATCTAAACCTATTCTTATCTTAACCTCTAATCAGATAAGAGTCCTAATTATCCACTACTGCTACTAATATATATTGGGCCCACGGGTCTATAGTAACACCCTAGGATCAACAATCATCTAACGAGCTTAGGCCCAACATATGGGTTAATCCATGAGCTGACCCGCTTAGACATGTATAGACCAAAACACATTAACAAGTGGGTTGGGCTTGCTGGACCATTCTGCATCAATCTTCCTTGGTTTGAGAACACTCGTCCTCAAGTTTTGAAATGTTGAAGAAGGAGAAAAATCATCCAACTTCTATAAATCTTTTTTCTTTTCTTTCTAAATAGCTTCCATTGATGAAACTGAGATGCAAAAATTATCCGGTCAACAACCTTTACGCAATAGATTTGACTATTGAATAAATCATCTAGAAAGATAAAACCTATATCTTGAAAATCATATCTTGCCAATAGATGTTCAGAAACTTTATTGGTTCAAAAAACAACATCCAACTCACACACTTGAATGTTTGAATCATGTGGATTGACAAATTGTTCAATGAGGGGCAAATCGAGATTTCGAATATCATTTAGATGCAACATAACTGAATTAGTTTGATTCTATTGATCCTGAAAAGTGTGGGTTATGAGCCAACTAGTAATGTGATAACTTTCTTGATAAAGGGATACTCAAGATTGGGAGCTTTCTATTCTTCAACCTTTGATGCACTCTTGTCCTTGCATTGATCTTTTTGTGTATGATCAATTAAAGGATCAGATGCTAAAGACATTCTATGAAGAACGAAAAATTTCTTGTTTTTTAATATTACATATGTATTCTTCACTTGATCATAAGTAACTTTTTGTTATTCAATTCAAGGCTTTTCCAATAGAAGGTGGCATGTGTGCATAGCAACAATTTTATAGAATATATAATCAAAATAATTCTTCAGAGTATAATGTAACTAAACATGATCCTAATTTTTTTAGCTCTCTGATACATGCATAACCTTTGTTCTGAAAGCCTCAAGACTTATAGAAACTCATTTGGTTAAGCACTTAACCATTAAGATCGTAAGATTCCACTACGCTTCTGGCAACAGGTCCCTTTTTTCTCTATTTTTAAGACTTTGCTCCAATTTGTTCTCATCATGATTTGAACTCGAGACGTGGTGCCTGCGTCGATACCAATTGATACGTGCCTAACCATTGTTCCAAAAGGTCTCTTTTTTCTCTACTTTTATGACTTTGCTCCAATTTGTTCTCACCGTGATTGCAACTCGAGACGTGGTGCCTACTTTGATACAAATTGATAAGTACCTAACTGTTGTTCCAAAAGCCCCAGAACTTATGAAAACTCAATGGGTTAAGCACTTAACGATTAAGATTATAACATTCCCCTCCACTAACATGCTTGGGTACAAGTCCTCGGAAGTGTATCTCCTCTTTGCCAAAAACGAGATTTCATTGGAAACGTTAGATTCCGGTGAGAACCGAGTTATTCACATGAAGGTCTGCAAAGTTCTGACCTTCAGAGGAATACAATCTTGGAATGTTAGTCGATGCTCTTGTTATGATCCTTGAATTGTTCGGCAATTACAGACCACAAATAGTTTAAGGATTCAAAAATATATCGTTGCAAAGGGAATTTTGAATCTTGGAGCTTGATATAGGCAGTTCATTAAGAATAACGTGGGTACAATCAACACAGGAATTTGAACACTTATCAAGTTGGGAAATCACGATAACCTCTTTTTTCTTTTTGGTTGGAATCATGATCACCTCTCACAAATATTACAAACGTTCATTGAACATATGGAAATCATGATCTTTTTTGGTATAATAAAAGAAATAGAAAAGAATAATAGCTTAAACATGATGGAGTCTCACCAACCTCAAACAGGGTTTGGTAATGGCGTCTCATCACTATCAAAGAGAAGAGGAGTCTCACCTCAATAACACACATTATGCAAAAACAATAATCTTATTTTGTCTATCAAAGAGAAGAATACACCCTATTTATAGAAAAACAATTCCCTCCCTACAAGAAAATGGACGCGGATCCTCTGTGCTGAACCCCATGTGCTGAGGGTGTGTTCTGTGAAACACACCCGAGGGAAAAATTGTAATTTTTTCCTCATAAAACAACTCAGATGAGGGAAAAATTACAATTTTTCCCTCGAGTGTGTTTCATAGCACACACCCTTAGCACATGGGGTTCAACACAGAGGATCCGCCCTCCAAGAAAACTAGATAAAGATAATCCCTATCTCAACCTATTCTTATCTTAACCTCTAATAAGATAAGAGTCCTAATTATCTACTACTACTGCAAAAAAAAAGACTGAGCCCATTGGTATGTAGGAAAATCAATGGATTAACAACTAGCTAATGAGCATGGGCCTAGCATATGGGTTAATCCATGAGCTACCCCAACTAGGCATGTATAAACCAAAACACATTAACAAGTGGGCTTGGCTTGCTGGACCGTTCCGCAACAGAAAGACCTATTTTGATCAATGTAAGCTTAGAACCCTTCGAGAAAGAAGAATTGTTGTTTTACTCTATCGTTATCAAGATGTATTTGCATAGACATATAATGAAATGCTTGGTTTAGAACCTTCTTTGATTTCTCATAAACTCTGTCTCTCCAAACATTAAGTCAGTCAAATAAGCCATGTGAATCTGCATACCCGAGCTTGAACTCCAAATTAAAACAAAAATTGAAAAACTCTTAGGAGTTGGGTTCATGAAACCTACACAACACCCTACTTGGTTGGCCAACATTGTTCCAGTCAAAAATAAGAATGTTCAAATAAGGTGTTGTGTAGACTTCAGAGATCTAAACAAAGCTTGCTCAAAAGATGAGGTCCCACTCCCAAACATGGACATCCTTATAGGTGTTGCATCTGGACATGAAATATTTTCCTTTATGGACAGCTATAGTGGATACAATCAGATTAAGATGGACTCTCTACATTCAAAAAAGATAGCCTTCAAAACTCCTATGTGTAACTTTTATTATACATTCATGCCTTTTGGATTGAAAAATGTTGGTGCTACTTAACAAAGGGCCATGACGATAATATTCCATGACATGTTGCACAAGAAGGTTGAAGATTATGTAGAAGATTTCGTAGTCAAATACAAGCATCAGAGACAACATTTTGCAACTCTTGAGAGAGTCTTCCAAAGGTGTAGACTCTACAACCTAAGGTGAACACTTTAAAATGTGCATTCAGAGTCTCACCAAAAATTTCTTGGGTTCATGGTTCATTGCCTTGGAATTAGCCGTGATCTTACTAAGCCTTGGGCCGTTATTAAGATGCCCTCCCCAAAGACAAAGAAATAGCTCAAAACTTTCCTAAAGTAGGTGTCTATAATCGGAGGTTCCTAATTGGTCTCTCAGCACATAATGTTCCTCTGATGCAATATCTTAAAGAGAAGTCTTCATTCAAATGGTTTGAAAATTGTGAGGAAGCTTTCCAAAAGATTAAGCAATTGCTCTCACATCCTCATACTATGATTACACTAATCCAAGGGAAGCCTCTTCTTCTATATTTTACCTCAACCAACAGAGCCATCGTGGGCTTGCTTCCTTTAGAGGAGGAAAAAGGAATTAAAAGATCTGTATATTACATAATTATGATACCCAAGGGTCGAGTAAGCATGTCTGGCTCTAGTACATGTTTCTCAACGGTTTTGACATTATCTTCTTTTCGATCGGGTGCAACTTATTACTCGAGCGAATCCTATCAAATACTTGCTTTCTAGATCAATTTAAATCAGATGCATTGCCAAGTGGCTCTTGCAACTCTCTGAGTTTGACATCACTTGCAATCCCCCGATGGCAATAAAAGGCCAAGTAGTATCTGACTTAATCACAGGCTTCTCCACTGATGATGAAGTGGAAGATTCTATAGAACTTGAAGAGATCATGGCGGGTTCAGATGAATTATGGGAACTGTATTTTGAAGGCTCCTCAATTGATGGAGGAGCAGGTGATGGCATAGAGCTTCTCTCTCCCTCTTGTCAGAAGCACCTTTTTTCTTTCAAATTAGATTTAATATATTCCAACAACAAACGGAGTATGAAGCTCTATTACTCGGTCTTATGATTTCCAAGGAGGCTGTGATTCAAAAACTACACACACACACACACACACACATATATATGGAGACTCTAAATTGTTAGTAGACCAACTCAAAGGAGATTTTGCTGTCAAAGATCTCGATCTTGAAGCATATCGGACGACTATTCACAAGATGCTTTCATTTTTTGTTGAAGTTGAAATAAATCTACAAGATGAGCGAAGAATGTTCAAGTCGATGCCCTTGCTTGCCTGGCCAACAAAATGAAGATATTGAGGATATGAAGGAGCTTCTTCTCATCAAGAGGACAATACCCTCAACCTAAGAACAAGATGCGAAAATCATTGATGATCCTGATGACTAGAAGGTTCCTATTATCTAGGATTTAAGCTGTCGAGGACAGAATCTAAAAACTACTCTCAAAATCCTGACAAAGTTCACTATAAGAGAAGGAATTTTATAAAGGCACCGACATTGCTCTATTTCATTGCCGAGGTCCTCAAGAATCCAAGAAAAAGCTCCATGAAATGCATATGGCTTCTTGTGGAATGTACGATCATATCCCGTTATACAGACGGCTCCAAAGGTTCGGAGCGTACTGACCAACTATGTCATCTATGTGGCTAAAGTTCAATATTCATGTTTTTTTTTCTGCCAAGAGCTTGCTGATGAATCTGTCTGCAGACTCGTGAATATACTAATTGGAGACTACCTTTCATATGCTACTTCAGAGATCAAATCCTCCTCGTTGATCAGTACTTAAATATTACCAACCTGTTTATTTACAATTAGAAATTACACAAAACCTCAAATCTGCACTATTCATTACAATGAAGGACTAAACATGCATTATTCAATTTAAATTTATCCAAGAATAATTATTTAACTTCCCACTTCTATTTTGATGTTTATTATTTAATTTTAATCAAAACTTAAATATTACCAACTTGTTTATTTACAGGTTTGCCCCCAAAGGACATTAATCACACAATCAAGGATAAAACACTAAGATTAAATCTGAACCATACCAAATTCAACTTAATTTAACTAAATACTTAATTATATTTTATTAAATTTAATTTCTAGGTTTGGGTTTTTACAATCTCCCCCCTTTAGGGAGATTTCGTCCCCAAAATTTAGACACTAAATCTCAAGAACAACCATTTCCTAAAATCCACTATGCATCAGTTTTGAAATTTCAAGTTTAGCATGAATCAAAGCATATCGTAAACATACATCAATCCATATTAATTAACAAAGAGTAAGTGTGTGTGGATCTGTATCAACTTAAACAAGGAAGTAATCACTTAGACAAATAAACAACATGTTATCATTCTCAAGTCCATACTAACCTCTAATAAACACATATAAAGACAACAAATCAAACAACAAGCAAAACACACATCATGAATCACACAACAGAAACAACCTAGACTCCATCTATGTGTGTCCATCCTAGTCCATGTCTCTATGTTGTAATCTCCCTAAAGTCTTTAAACCTAAAGCACTGATACCAATCTTTCATGCCCCAAAATCCGAGATATCAATCTCCACGATCTCAAGGCTCGACTCCACGAATCCAACCCATGGATTCAGGCGATTGAACCAATTAGCCAACAAACAAAGAGTAAAAAAATACAGAAGATAATAATATAAATTAAATCAAAATCCCATCAATTTTCATTACATCATTGATTCAATACATAACCAAAAATCGAAAATAAATTTTAACACTCAACTAACTACTATATTCAATTCAAAATTGAATTATAAACTGAAATTATTAAACTAATTCTAACATGCATCCACCACTCCGTTCCATCTCCTTAACCTGTAGACATACAGCACATAAAATGGCATGATTTATGAAGTCCACTAAATAACGCTTGCATAATCAATGACACAATAAAATCAACCACCTAAACTTCATATATCCAGAACCTACTAAGTCATGCTCATGAAAAACAGTAATCTACCACATGTTATCCCAAAAACTACAATAAAATATGAAATAGCACTTCATATGAGAATTTAAACGATTGAGATGAAATAATGATATGATGATGAATATGGTACGATGAAACCATATGAATAAATGCAAGAATGAGTCATTCATGATGCAACACAACAACCTAGATGCTAAATGCATGCACTGTGATCAAGTCGAGTAAAGATTATCCATGTCAAACCTGTCGGACTTGCGACTACTTGCCAGGCAGAATGATCCGACTTATGGCAAGGATCAACCGCCTCCAAGCACTCATTGCTTGGTACCAAAGTTTAATACAGTCGGGTAACTCTCTCAATTATCCCACATGTACAACGTGGTTTGCTAGGACTTTCAGCCCAAGGGGTTAAATTCCCCTCATCGATTTTCACATTTAGGGAATTCAAACCCTAGGATCCAAGACCAAGAGTATCTACATACCCTCCATAAGACCCCATGGCCTTGCTTAACCTTTCCACCATTCAGTTACGACATGAATGCAACACACATAATAATAGTATCATTGTGTTAACCATGCCTACCACACCTTGGAATGACCCACCTCAAGCATCTCTCAATGTTGTGGATATTTCCGTGGAACATGTTAATCAACAATGTCTCACAACTAAACCACATTGTGTATATCCGTATCAACTGGGATTCCACACCCTTAGCATCTCTTATGCTAATGGTTATCCCTATGAATATCTCAAAGCCACATGCATTAGCAATAATCACATGCATTATATCCTCTTTATCATATTCATCAATTCCTCTTCAAGGAAATAAAAGGGTTCAAGTTAGCTCATTGGACTCTATCCAAGTCACAAATGCCCAAGTCTTAAGAAATATACCAACACATGAGTCACATATGCAAATTCTACATAAACATATTTATCACTGAAACATACAAGATATGAAATTAAGATCACATAATACACATGCCTCCAATGAATTAAGTCTTAAAGCCAAACCCACACATGTCATGCAAACATAGGCATAAACCCAATCGCACACATTACTATCTTAAATACTTATCAAATCTGTAAATATACACCATGTTCCATCTATCTAATGTTTTTTGTAAAATTTCATCTAAATTGGACAACATTCCAAATTCTCAGTATGGCGATCCCCTTACCGAAGGTATGCTAAAGGGTTTCGGCAAACCCTTCTGTATTCTGAAGCAAGTTCGACAAACCAACCAAAAACCATAAAAAAAACACACAGAGACTGTAATGACCCGAACCCAGCTAGGTAATTAGTGAAATTAATCCTAATTAATCTACTAATTACACGACTAGAATTATATGCAAAACTTATGGCTGAATTGGACTAATTGGTAAATTTGGCAAATAATTGGTTAACTTATATAGTTAAATAAAGATTAAATTTAATTAGGCCTGGACCTTTAACTCGAATCTGACCTAGACTTTAAGTTGGACTGGACTTAAGTCCCAATCAGAGATCTAATTAGAATCTATCTAATTATGTAATTAAGATTAAGAAATAATGTTAATTAAGGAAAAACTAAGACAAACGGATGTGGACGATTCTTCCAATAGAGAATTCAAAATTCAAATTTTAAATGAAGATAATCACGAAAACAATATCTTAGTAGGATTAAAACTCCTAAAAGCTAGCAAGTGAAAAGAAAGAGATTCTCCCTAGCTTCATACGTCCAAAACAGAGAGAGGAAGAAGGGTTCTGGTTTTTGGTTTTGTAGAAAGGAGAGAGAATGAGGAGGCTTAGAGGGAAAGAAGATAAAAAAGAGAGAAAGAGAGAGAGAGAGAGAGAGAGAGAGAGAGAGAGAGAAGAAAAGAAAAGAAAAAAATATTGTAGGAAGAAGAGAACCAAAAAAGCAAAGAAAGAAGAAGAGGAAGACGAGGTAGGATCTGACAGGTATGAAGAAAATGAAGATGAAGAAGAAGAAGAAGAAGGTGAATGAGAGGATAAGGGAAGAAGGACTTTGACAAAGCAAGCCCTAAAGAGATGGGAAAAACTTGAAGACAACTACTACTAGGCGGTGGATTGGAAACCGGATGAGAGGTAGGGACTCCCATCGATTTTACGATAGTTATATCCATAGATCATAATGATGGTATAAATATAAGTTGGGATTGCATGATTTGATGATCTTAAGCATGATCTGAATAGCTTTGATGTGATCTTGTAGTATTTTGTGTATGAGCATTGAATAACATCTATATGAGTGATTTGTATGTTTACGTGATTAAGAATGTTTAGATTCAACTTAAATGTGTTTGTGATATTTCTATGAGTTCATATTGATTGATTATGATTTTCTAGAATTATCCCATGTATATTGAATGATTTGTGTAATGAAGATCTATATGTATAGTCTAGATTTGATTAGTTGAGTTTTGATGAGATTCACGATGATTTGAATTTAATATATGATGTTTAGAAGTGTAAAAACATGTATATCAGAGCATGGGAGCGAAGCCCTAGGAGAAAAAATCATTTTCTGGGTGAAATTAGGCTCTCGGTAGAACTCTTGGTAGATGCCGAGACATCTACCAAAAAAACCTAGGAAAAACAGGCTCTCGGGACCATCTACCGAAACTCTCGGTAGGAACCTCGGTAGATACTGAGGATCTACCGAACCTCATTTGATCCCAAATTTTAGGGGAAGCTCCTATGAGGTGATTTGCACATGTGTGTGTGTGGTTGGTTTGTTTGCAAAAATGATGGTTGAGGCCGTATGATATAAAGTGCATGATAGGGTTTGATTTTCAGGAAAATAAGGCAATCTTGAATGTGATATGATGAGATTATGACTTTAAGGAGTTTGGATATAGTAATTGGATTACAAGATAATGTTGGGATGGGTAGTAATGTTAGTATAAGAAATTGAGTCGTTTGAGTGGTGCTTGTAGCATCTGCTTTCTATCTTATGATTGGATCTAATGTCTAATTGTGTGATGTATGAGTGGTGCTGAGAGTATCCACTACCTGTGTATGAATGATTGTGATATATGAATTGTGTTTGTGAGTTGTGTTAGGAGTATCTACTTTGTGTTTGTGAGCGGTGCTAGGAGTATCCTTCGTAAGTCAATGGGATTGATTTTGTATTGATTATGTATGGTTGTGAGTGGTGCTGGGAGTATCCACTGGAAGTCGATGGGATTGACTATATATATGTGTGTACTGGTGTGTTCCACCGTGTGCTGAAAGTCCCTTAAGGAATGGAATCTGTGTACTGGTGTATTCCACCGTGTGGTCAAAGTCCCTTAAAGAATAATAGAAAAGGAATTGTGGCATTCTACCGCGGGTGCAAGTCCCTTAAAGAATGGAATGGTGACATTCTACCGTGAGTGCAAGTCCCTTAAAGAATTGGTTAAATGGTCAAATGATTGAATGAGCATGTGATTAGGCTAGGCCTAATTACCTCTGCATTGCATATGCATATCATCCACATCTTATTATGCATACGTGCATTATACCATATTGCATTGATCAGTGCACATGTTTGGCTTGAAGTGAATGTTTGTGTATGTTCCATATATTGATTGGTTGTGCTTGTGTTTGTGTTTGTGTTTGGATTGAACTGTGTTATGACATGGTAGGACCATGTGGTGTCATGTTTTGCATAGTGGGACTATGTGGTTACTAGTTGTGGCATGGTGGGACCATGTGGTGCATAGGTGGACTATGTGGTTTATGTATTTGTGTATGATGGGATCATGTAAGATATGTTTTGATGCATAGTGGGACTATGAGGATTGGGTTGGAATGCATGATGGGATCATGTGAACCTTATGATTTATCATGGTGGGACCATTTGAACAATTTGTTATGATGTGATGTGACTATATATGTGATTTTCAAGTGTAATGGGATTACGATGTTCTATGTGATATACGTATTAAATATGTGTGATTTAACATGATAATGAACATGCTAATCCATTGTGACTGTTGTATTATATGTTGGGTGAAGTTGTATGAATTAAATTGTATTGTTATGCATCTATGAGGATAGTTGTAATTTCTTTGGATTTCTCTACGAGGCTTCGGCTGACCCTTATATTGAAACAGGTGATCAGTTCGTTTGAGGTGCTGATCTAGAGAGGGAATTTCATTTAGATTTAGATACTTGAGTTAGTACAATGGTTTATGTTTGTTTTCTTATTGACTTGGTTTTGACCTCAAGTGGGCTTTGGACTTGTAATAGATTCGACGTCTATTTGTTTATGTAGGTTTAAGCTTAACAGGCATTAGTTGAGCTAAAGGCTTTTAATTATTCAGACTGTCACCGGTTTACTATTTAAACTCTAATTAACCATGTTAGGGTTTATGTATTGTGAATGGATATCCGCGTCCACGTGTTGGATCCGAATGTTATTCTCTTGGAAATCCTCAAGATTCTATATGTCGGATTTGGGACGTGACAGAATGGTATCAGAGCTCTAGGTTTTATGTTGTCTAGATTTTGGGGTAATCTTAGGGTACAGTGAAATCCTAGGATGCAAACCTAGAAACATGTGAACCTAAGATCTACATGTTTGTATTGTGTGCAATATATTTTGGTATAATATGTGATTAAATGGTGTGGTATGTTTATGTACCAATGTGTGAAAAGTATATGGAATACTATATGTGAATTGTTTGAACTAAGTGTCTCTTATAAATTGTCTGACTAATGTGAAATTTACATTGAAGTAAGTGTTGAATATTAATTATATGGTAAACTGTGATAGGTACTTAAGTGATTGTTGCATATATGAAGAGACCTTAGCATGAGAACTTAGAACTTGTTAAGTCAGGATTTATCTCTATAAATTAAGATGAATTTCCAATTACTTAGGATATTAAGTGTGCTTGTTGATATAACATACTTTTATGACCAAGACCAAAATACTGACATGTATAACGGTAAGAACAGTGCTTGACCTCAAACCTTATATATGAAGACATAAATTAGACTATGTGACTATTGGGTAGAGCTACGGTTAATTGTCGGTTGAGAAATTCCAGAGAATATCAAGCGTTAATGAGTAGGAAGAGTGAGGCTAAGAACTCTTCGGGTAAAACACTGGTATAATGAACCTCAATATTGACAAAATAAATTTAATAAGGGAATTCTAAGAGAAAGCGAATAATTAATAAAATTTATAACACAATGAGAAAATTGCTAAATGAAACAATTGAACTATAAAATAAATAATTGTGCTTGAGAAATCAGATTATTAAATCAACCAGACCTTGGAACTGACCCGATAACTTAATGTAATTTTTAAATAAAAAGATAATTGGTAATGGAAGTATATTTTTATAGAAAATTGCTAAGAATAATTATAGAAAAACTATAAATATTTTTAGATTTAAAAATTAATTAATTTTAATTTCGGTTGATATCTCGGCATATGTAAGGATCTACCGAGTGTGCTACCGAGACGTATCAAGAACCTTAAATAGGGGAGAAAATGAAACCCTGGGTTTCGTCCTTCTCAAAGAACTTTTCTATTCTTTTCCATAGCAACCTCTAAACTTCCCTAAGGATCTCTTACAACCCATTGGAGGCAATCCAATCGCTCTCCAAATCGGTAAGATCTTCCATTCTTCTTAAGTTAATTCCATATTTCTTTCCAAATCATGGTTAGAACCAAACACAGCGAAGGTCCTAGCAAAAAAGCTAGAGTTACTAGATCATCCTCATCTAGGAGATCTCAAGCTCCACTTCCTCCTCCACCATACGACCCTTTTGACCCCGGGGGAGAGGATTCACCTCCTCCCAATGTCATGCCAAACCCTAGAACTCGAGTTCCAGTAGTGGAAGCAATTGAGCCCAACAAATATGAGGGCAAGAAATGGCTCATTGAGAAACGAGTAGTTCAAACTGTCTTGGAAAACTATGGGGTAGTTGAAGCACTACGAGCCACAGGATGGGAACCCATCCTTGACTGGGGTGGATTGGCACACCCATCTGTAGCTGTGGAGATGTACACTCACATCGCCTCCATAGACTTTGACTCCATGACCATCACCTTCAATCTTTATGGCATCACAAAATACCTCAACCTAGCATTGGCATCTAGATTAATGAACATACCCATGAATAGTGCCTATGCTACTGCCCCCGAACCCAACGAAGAAGAAAAGATTGAGATCACCAAGGTCATTTGTGGCAGGAGAGTGCCATGGAATGATGACAATTCTCTTAGCGCCTCCAAGCTTTCACCCACCTATTGCATCCTTCACAAGCTGTTTGTCACTAACGTTTACCCTCATTTGGGAAACGTAACTAAACTCACCCCTTTCATGGTCTCCACTCTTTATCATGTGGTCATAGGCACGAGACTCTACCTCCCGTCCTTGATCATATCACATATCATTTGATATGTGCGAAGCTGAAGAAGAGGGGCCTTGCCATTTGCTTGCCTGATGTGTGATGTGGGCAAGTTCTGGGGCATTCAGATACCTGCCTCATAAGCTGGTGAGACCAATCCCCCATTCGGAACAACCAATATGAAGAAGATGAAACTGCCAAGATTGGTCGGGTCAAACCAACCACAAGAGCCCATTAAGATCCAAGGAGAGCCTCAGAGCATTCCTCTGAGTATCACCCAGGAGCATCTTCATCCTCTACACCTCCTACAGGACCGAGAACGGTGGAGGACAGACTGACTGCCTTAGAAGAGGAGATCTGACAGAACAGGAAAGAAGTGTCCAAGCTTCAGTCGACCGTGGAGAAGACACTTCTATTCTTCCAGAATATGTTCAATGGCTGCAAAGCAACTGACACAGTCTCAGTTTCACCACCTTTAGCATCGTGATCCCATAGGGGACATTCTCTCTAGATTTTTCTTTTCGTTTCTTAGCTAGTAGTTACATTTCCTTTTGTTTTTGTTATAGTTTTTGTTCTTATGTAGCCATCTCTACGCATGGAAAGAAGGAGAAAATTAGAGCTTGAATGTACCTTTTTATTTCAGTTAATGAGTTTCAGTCTTTCCTTCAAATTCTAAAGACTCCAACTATTGATCCTAATACTAGAATAATATTTTATCTCCTATTAATAATTCCGAGGACGAAATATCCTAAAGTAGGGGAGAATGTAATGACCCGGACCCAGCTAGGTAATTAGTGAAATTAATCCTAATTAATCTACTAATTACACGACTGGAATTATATGCAAAACTTATGGCTGAATTGGACTAATTGGTAAATTTAGAAAATAATTGGTTAACTTATATAATTAAATAAAGATCAAATTTAATTAGGCCTGGACCTTTAACTCGAATCTGGCTTGGACTTTAAGTTGGTCTGGACTTAAGACCCAATCAGAGATCTAATTAGAATCTATCTAATTATGTAATTAAGATTAAGAAATAATGTTAATTAAGGAAAAATTTAAGACAAACTGATGTGGAAGATTCTTCCAATAGAGAATTCAAAATTCAAATTTTAAATAAAGATAATCAAGAAAACAGTATCTCAGTAGGATTAAAACTCCTAAAAGCTAGGAAGTGAAGAGAAAGAGATTCTCCCTAGCTTCATAATTCCAAAACAGAGAGAGGAAGAAAGGTTTTAGTTTTTGGTTTTGCAGAAAAGAGAGATAATGAGGAGGCCTAGAGGGAAAGAAGAGAAAAGAGAGAATAAAAGAAAGGAAAAATATATTGTAGGAAGAAGAAAACTAGAAAAGCAAAGAAAGAAGAAGATGAAGAAGAGGTAGGATACGACGGGCATGAAGAAGATGAAGATGAAGAAGAAAGTGAAGGATAGGATAAGGGAAGAAGGACTTTGACAAAGCAAGCCCTAAAGAGATGGGAAAAACTTGAAGACAACTACTACAAGGCCGTGGATTGGAAATCGGATGAGAGGTAGGGATTCCCATCGATTTTATGATAGTTATATCTATAAATCATAATGATGTTATAAATATAAGTTGGGATTGCATGATTTGATGATCTTACGTATGATCTGAGTAGCTTTGATGTGATCTTATAGTATTTTGTGTATGAGCATTGAATAACATCTATATGAGTGATTTTTTTGTTTACATGATTGAGAATGTTTAGATTCAAATTTAATGTGTTTGTGATATTTCTATGAGTTCATATTTATTGATTATGATTTTCCAGAATTTTCTCATGTATGTTGAATGATTTGTGTAATGAAGATCTATACGTATAGTCTAGATTTGATAAGTTGAGTTTTGATGAGATTCATGGTGATTTGAATTTAAAATATGATGTTTAGAAGTGTTAAAACATGAATATGAGAGTATGGACACGAAGCCCTAGGAGAAAATCCATTTTATGGGTTAAATTAGGCTATCGGTAAATGCTGAGAAATCTATCAAAAATACCCAAGAAAAACAGGCTCTCGGGACCATCTACTGAGCCTTGGTAGATCATCTACCGAAACTCTCGGTAGGAACCTCGGTAGATACTCTGCATCTACCGAATCCCATTTGATCCCAAATTTTAGCGAAAGTTCTTATGAGGTGATTTACACATGTGTGTGGTTCGTTTGTCTGCAAAAAGGATGGTTAAGGCCGTATGATATAAAGTGCATGATAGGGTTTGATTTTTAGGAAAATAAGGCAGTCTTGAATGTGATATGATGAGATTATGACTCTAAGGAGTTTGGACATAGTAATTGGATTACAAGATAATGTTGGGATGGGTAGTAATGTTAGTATATGAAATTGAGTTGTTTGAGTGGTGCTTGTAGCATCTACTGTCTATCTTATTATTGGGTCTAATGTCTAATTATTTGATGTATGAGTGGTGCTGGGAGTATCCACTATCTGTGTATGAATGATTGTGATATATGAATTTTGTTTGTGAGTGGTGTTAGGAGTATCCACTAGGTGTTTGTGAGTGGTTCTGGGAGTATCCTCTGTAAGTCAATGAGATTGACTAAGTATTGATTATGTATGGTTGTGAGTAGTGCTACGAGTATCCACTGGAAGTTAATGGGATTGACTATATATATATATATATATGTGTGTGTGTGTGTGTGTGTGTGTGTGTGTGTGTGTACTGGTGTGTTCCACCGTGTGGTGAAAGTCCCTTAAGAAATGAAATCTGTGTACTGGTGTATTCCACCGTGTGGTGAAAGTCCCTTAAGGAATAGAATGGTGTACTGGTGTATTCTACCGCGTGGTGAAAGTCCCTTAAAGAATAATGAAAAATGAATGGCGGCATTCTACCGCGGGTATAAGTCCCTTAAAGAATGGAATAGTGGCATTCTACCATGGATGCAAGTCCCTTAAAGAATGAGTTGAATGGTCGAATGATTGAATGAGCATGTGATTGGGCTAGGTTTAATTACCCCTGCATTGCATATGCATATCATCCACATTTCATTATGTATACTTGCATCATACCATATTGCATTGATCATTGCACATGTTTGACTTGAAGTTAATGTTTGTGTATGTTTCATATATTGATTGGTTGTGGTTGTGTTTGTATTTGTGTTTGTGTTTGTGTTTGGATTGAACTGTGTTGTGACATGGTGGGACCCTGTGGTTACTTGTTGTAGTATGGTGGGACCATGTGGTTATTTGTTTTGCATGGTGGGACCATGTTGTTAGTTGTTTTGCATGGTGGGACCTTGTGATATATTTGTGGTGGATAGTGGGACTATGTGGTTTATGTATTTGTGCATGATGGGATCATGTAAGTTATGTTTTGATGCATAGTGGGATTATGAGGATTGGGATTGAATGCATGATGGGATCATGTGTAACTTATGATTTATCATGGTAGGCCCATGTGAACAATTTGTTATGATGTGATGTGACTTTATGTGTGATTTTCAAGTGTAATGGGATTACAATGTTCTATGTGATATAAGTATTAAATATGTGTGATTTAACTGTTTAAACTCTGATTAACCATATTTGGGGTTATGTATCGTGAATGGATAATCGCGTCCACGTGTTGGATCCGAACGTTATTCCCTTGGATATCCTCAAGATCCTATATCTCGGATTTGGGGTGTGACAGAGACTTCGGCAGAGTGTTCAGTATGCCGAGGTGTATATTGAAGCTGCTAAAAAATCTCAGCTAGCCTCACGGTATACCATGGGGTATACTGAAGGAACGTAATTTAAAAAAGTTGTAAAAACAATCATCACATATACACATATAAGCATTTAAATACTCATATCACACGTCATATAGCAATATTAGCTACAAAACCAAATACTTTTATACCTTTTTTCACCATTATATCATGTACGTAACCTACTACATAGAATCATTGATTAAAATACTTCTAAACCTAAGATTCAATCCCAAAATCTTCAAACATGAAAATCCAGATCTTAAAACACATCTCACTCATTTCCATATATATTGCATTCTATTGAAATAAAGAAAACACATAATTTGTATACTTGAAATCTGAACAGTAATATACTCTTCTTCCTCCTTCTTCTAAGATCTTCTCATAAAGGAATAGCACCTTCAAAACATCTCTAACCTCTCAAAATTTCGTGGCATTTTTTATCAGGCGGGCTAATTTAACCCCACTTTACACGCGGCGCTTGATTACGAGCGCGTGTACTCGTTTTGGGTATAGCCGCACACACTGAATCATTCCATAAAGCTGTAACGGCTGTACAGCCGTCCCTGTCACATAACAGCTTTCAGCGGCAGTACGGTGATTAGACCATTTTGGTGAAAAGCAAGATTTGAAACGGCAGGATATCTGACCGTTCTTATCACCCATTAATGCGAT
>JAUPMG010093124.1:0-12503 GCA_031762675.1 Pachysandra terminalis
CTAATACTGATGATCTGAGTCAGCTAACTCAAATTGGGATTTTATTTATTTATTTCCGCAATATTTTGAGATTGCCGGAATTTCCAAGTTCAAGGGAAATTTCTCGAATCGCTTAATTTTTTGAAGTTGGACCTATGGATTGAAGTCAAGACTTTATTGTCTTCTAATCTAAGTGATTAGCAAGATGATTATAATTATCTGAATTAATTATACCATTAAGCGTAATTAATTCAATAGTCCGAACTCGAACTAGTACATCGATCTTAAACAATTTACCCTTGCAAACCTCGAAATATGTAAATTAGAAATGGATTGATGATATTCGGAGAACTCTTGGCCTATGACTTGCATTTCTGTGCTTCCATATTTCCCTTGTGCCAGCTAACAGAAACACATCCTCTCGTTTTTAGACCATTTGAAGGGATGAAGATATTGTTATATTGTATTCTAGTATCTTAGAGAGGGAGAGGATGAGGAGGCGGTGGACATAAAAAGCTGGTGAAGGAGCGTAAAATAGTCTAAAAAGAGAAAAAGGACTTTTTGACGATTGATGTTCTTTGTATCTGCCTTTCCAACTAAGCTGTTTTTTTTTCGGCTTTGTCAATTATGTATGGTCATCTCCAATACAATTATTATCAAATGTAATTTTTGAAAAGAAGAAGAATCTCCACCGGAGCAGAGTTATTTGATATCAAGAACTCCTCAATGGACCAACCAATTTTTATCTTGTCCTACTGTGCCAAGATAAGCCAAGTCACTGTAAATTAAAGGAAAAAAGTGGAGACAAGCCTGGCCCAAAACTGAAAAAGGGAGAGAAAAGGGTTGAATTGTACAAATCTCCCTTGAGCTCGCGTCAAATTCACACCTTTCTTGCAAGGGTAGATCTTGTTTAATACCCGGGTCTCTCTCTCTCTCTTTCTCTCTCTCTCTCTAGAGAATCCAATACTAGTTAACCTTCAAGCTGTATTTGGTTAGTAAAAATAAATAAATGATCAACTTTCTAATGCAATGAATGTGTTTGGGTCATTAAAAAATGTGAGCCCATCACAAAATACTTTTAGCAACGAGTTACGTTTTCAGTCCAAAGTCGTTCAAAGTTTTTCTTCTAAAATGAAGCCTAAACAATGAAAAGAACGGGGAAGTGGTTTTTTACTTTCCTCGTTTACAATGTTTTATGACTAAAGAAACACATCACGCTAAAAATGAGACTTTTGAAAAAGTATTTTTCAATAAACTTACATTTTTCACAGACCAAACATAAATTTAATTGAAAAGTTTATTTTTCTCTCCATTCCTATAGATTCTCATTATCCAAACACAGCCTTAGTGATGACATTATCTATCATGCCTTTGTCTCCAAAAATCCAAATGTTTTTGTACTTAAAATTTGACTCTAACGCTGCGCTTGGTTACCGTCGAAGTGTGTCAAAGGAAAAAGAAAATGCACTTTTCTTTTTTACATGTTTAGTTCGCAAGAAAAGGAAAAGAACGTGGCTCCCACAGTTTCCTTAAGGAAACTTTTGGCCAAAAAGGGTCACTTTTGTTTTCTCGCTCTCATGGTCGGATTTTGTGTCAAAGGAAAATGAAAATGCACTATTTCAAATTTGTCCTTTAAGTTACAATAATTAAATATTATTATATAATATTTTGTGTACTTAATATAATTATAACTTTTAAATTTACCTTTCAAGAAAGTGCACTATTCCAAATTTTCCCTTCAAGTTAAAATAATCATGTCATTATAATAATTATATATCATTATAATAATATTGTGAGCTCCATATGTGATATAAACTGATTATGTGATTATATATTATTATAATAATATTTTGTGGGCTTAATATGTTAAATGAATATTTAACATATCATAAATATGATTTATATCATAAAGGTATAATAGAAAATTATGTTCAAGATTCTTATAATTTTCTCACTAACCAAAGACATTATACAAAATTTTCATTCAAAATTATTTAAATTTCTTGTAATAATACCCAAACAGTAACAAGATACTTATTTGCAAGTTCTTTTTTTAGTACTTTCACTTCCTTTTACTTTTGACGCATGTCGACAGTAACCAAACGCAGCATCAAAAGGACAATGATTCAAAAATCAAAACCCATTTTCCACCAAAATTATTCAAAATCCAATTTAATTATTTAATAATTATACTCTCTTCAGTTCGAGCCGTGCCCGTGACTTCTCCGATGCTTTGAGCTAAAATAAAATGACTTTTGGAGAAAAAAGAAAGACAGAGAATGAAAAGCACAAAAAAGACTCCCTTCAAATTCTCTTTTCCGACCGCTCAAGTAGAAATCTCAGGCGACAATTTCGTTTATAGCTTAAACAAGCAAATGATTCTGTAAGAAAATTTATACAAAATGATTGATACATAAAGGAAAAAATAAAATCTTGAGAAGGTTTTTGCTGTTAATGATCAGGTGGAGCTGAGATTAGAACATAAACAGTGATTATAGAGGTACTCTATCTTTTGTTTCTTGTCTATCCTTTTTTTTTTTTTTTCTTCCATTTCTGGGGTTGTTTCAAATAAAATCTGGAGCATGTGGTTGCTTTAGAAGTGTTTTCAGATGTTCAGATTGTTCGTTTGTGTTGGAAAAATTTTCCTGGGATTCTTCCTAAATACTTGTTTTTGTATTCATTTTGTTTTGAAGTGAGAACTGTGTTGCTACTTGTAGGTTTTCGTTTATGTTTCTTGAAGCGTTTCTAAAGACCGGATTCCTGGGTTTCTTGAGCTGGGGAAATTGAGCCAGGTACCTTTTTCTTATTATTGTTTGATTTCTGCATCTGAATGATTTTTTTTTAAATGGTTGTGGAGATGATTTTGGCTTCTTCTTGTACTGGGTGTCAGTAATTTATACTCTCTCTATTCCTCTCTAATGTTTATTTTTTTTAATAATTTAGAATTTCCTTACTCTGCTTGGTTTCACATAAGTAAAAGATACTGAAATTTCTGTGAAATTTCACAGGCTAGCTTAAGTTAGTATGGTTCAGTTTGCTCTTTAAATACTTAAGATATTGAACAAAGAAACACCCCTTTTTTCATCTAAACATTTTAGTTTCTATGGCAGATGAATAAGCTGTCTTAACTGCCTCACCCAAAAAAAAAAGCTGTTATAACTGAATTTCAGCCTTGCAAATTGTGCTTATTCCCTAGAAAATTGGAAAAATAGAAATTACATGCTTTCACATTGTCTACATTGTACTCCTTGTTCCCCTTAAATTTCTCTCTCACCTTTTAGGTTTTACAAGTTTGATGTCGAAGTTGCCCATTATTAGTTATTAAGCAATAATAGAGAGAAACGAAAGAAAAAGAAAAAATAAGTAGAAGAGAAAAGAAAAGAAAAGAAATGATTAGTGATTCTTTTCAAGTGTTTGGTTAAGATGAGATATATGGAGAAAGGAAAATCAAATTCCGGTGACTTTCCGGCGAGTTCTCATATATTTCGACAAGGTTGATTGACTAATAAGGAAATACAAGAGATGTCATGGGTTAAGTTGGAGTATTGGAGAGTCATAGACTTTCTTTTCCTTTCTTTCAAAATCTCTACCTTTATTAAGGAAAGGTTTTGATCACTTGTTTTCTCTATTCCCATCTCTTTCTTTCTTCAACCAAATAGGAAGAAGTGATTTCTCTAGTATTTCTTTTCTTTTCTCTCGAAATCCAAGGTTCCAAACACAATCTGAGAGCCTTAACGGACACGATACTAGACAGAAATTGTTCCATGTGTTCTGGTAAATGATGTAATATCAGATTAACAGATATAGACAGGTTACGGTTATCTAAATATTTCTCAGTAAAATCTGTCTTTTAGTTGCAGCGTCGTGCATATGAAACTTGTTTCAATACGCAATAGTAGGAGACTTCACTCTCCATTGAAATAAGCCACCACGGACTCTTCATTCCATCAAAATAGCTGGGAGAATCTTATACAAGCCTTGTTCTTGAGAAGTTCCTTTACTAAGTCTGAAATTTGCTTTAATGGATGTTTTACTTGGTTTCATGGCTACCTTTCATTTTCTTCATCTTATCAAGCCTGCTAGCTCTTTAATTTATAAGCTTTCATTGCTTTATCATGCCTGTTCTGCATTAATATTTTTTAAACTCTTTAATATCGAAAAGTTTGTTGAGGTGCTTTCATTTAAATGCTATGTTTAATGATAATTGTACGCTCCACTATTTGTTGGTTTCATGTACATGTATTAGCTAATGACTGTTTTTAAAAATCAGTTCTGTTTGACTCTAGTCCTCCATACCTTCTAATTTTTTCACTAATATTGTGATCTCCGCTTGAAGGAAATGCCGCATCTTGGTGTCTTACTACATTTGTTCTTTTTAATAGTTTTAGCTCTGGCATTGGAGAGAAAGGCACGGTTGGAAGGTCCAAGTTGACGATCTTTGGGCCGTGATGCTTGACAAATGGCTAAGAAGTGTGCCTTTTCTCCTAATCTTCATGTTTCTCAATTCAACAGGTAATTTGTTGAAATTGGTTTGGTTGCTTGTTCTTGTTGTATTTATCTATTTTCCATGTTGTTGTTATTATTTCTCTATTTTCCATGTTGATTTAGAGGATTCCAAATGAGATGGATGAACATCTTTAAGGAATTTGTTATACTTTCTTGCTTTAAATCTTCATTACTTGTATAACATTAAAGTAGTTCATCCTCATCCTCATTTTTTGTACTTAAATTTGATGAAAACCACTTTTGTTCCTGTTGGTTATGATCTCTTCAATAAATACTTTTATTCTTCCGTTTTCAATTCTTACCATGGCTACTTGCTATTGTACTCTTGTGTGTTTTTGCCTGTCTATTTTAGATTTATTCTATGGATCTTTACAAGGATGTGTTTTGTGAATATATAGGTGCGGCATTCATAGGAATAAACATTGGAACCGATATTACCGACTTGCCGTCGGCTGCAAACGTGGTGGCAATCCTTAAAGCACATGAAATCACTCATGTCCGTCTCTTTGACGCGGATCGCCACATGTTGAATGCCCTTGCCAACACCGGGATTGAAGTAATGGTGGGAGTCATCAACGAGGAGGTGCTAGGGATTGGACAATCCCCTTCAGCAGCAGCAGCCTGGATCAATAAGAACATTGCAGCTTACTTACCAGGAACCAATATCACAGCCATATCTGTCGGCAGCGAAGTCCTGACATCTATCCCTAACGTCGCTCCTGTTCTAGTTCCCGCCATGAATTATCTTCACCGTGCTCTAGTAGCCTCGAACCTCAATTTTCAGGTCAAAGTTTCGAGCCCCCAGTCCATGGACGTTATCCCTCGGCCTTTCCCCCCATCCACTGCCACCTTCAATTCTACTTGGAACTCTACCTTGTACCAATTCCTCCAATTTCTGAAGAACACAAGATCCTTTTACATGTTAAATGCCTATCCTTATTATGGTTACACTAATGGAAATGGCATTTTCCCGATTGATTACGCTCTTCTCCGTCCGCTTTCTTCGTTGAAACAAATCGTGGATCCCAATACCCTTTTCCATTACACGAGCATGTTTGATGCTATGATCGACGCCACTTACTACTCTATGGAGGCTCTTAATTTTTCTGACATACCAGTTGTTGTTACAGAATCAGGCTGGCCATGGCTTGGCGGAGTCAATGAATCTGATGCTACTGTGGAAAATGCAGAGACCTATAACAACAATTTAATCCACCGAGTGCTGAATGATTCAGGGCCACCTAGTCAGCCAACTATACCAATCAACACATACATCTATGAACTGTTCAACGAGGACAAGAGGCCAGGGCCGGTATCCGAGAGAAATTGGGGCATGTTCTTTACAAATGGGACGGCAGTGTACTCTTTAAGTTTGAGTTCTTCGGATAAAATTAGTGGGAACTCCTCTGGGGTGTTCTGTGTGGCGAAACAAGATGCGGATCCGACCAAATTGGAGGCTGGCTTGGATTGGGCTTGTGGGCAAGGCCAGGCGAATTGCAGGGCCATCCAAGAAGGGCAGCCTTGTTATGAGCCTAACACTTTCCGAAACCACGCTTCATATGCTTACAATGATTATTATCACAAAATGCAAAGAGCTGGTGGGACCTGTGACTTTGGTGGTACAGCCACAATGTCATCCATTGATCCTAGTAAGTTTTTTCCTTATTTATTTATTTCTTGCTAGTATTTTGAAAAGTGAAGCATTAGTAACATTTGTTTGTTAAGTTATTTTCTACTGTTTCGTAAGTAACGTGTTTGTGTCTTGGTGGTTTTTAATATTAGAAAGGAGAAAAGAGACCTTTTATAGTATTCGATGTAGTCATAACAGTTTTAGCCAGCATATATTCTTAGTTGCTATGATGCAGCAATTATATGTGGAAAGATGGAATTTGTATTGTTTCTCACACTGAAGAATTAAAGCTGTCTCCATTAAAGTCATTATGGAACATAGGTTACCATATCATTGTAACAAGATGAAAGTATGAATGCAACTTTTTCTAGGTAAGGATATGTTTAGGTACCTTAAATGACTTGTGTCCCTAGGCAACCTTGAATTCTTAGGCTGCTTTGGCCCAAATTAATGAGAAGGCTACAAAAAAATTAAAAAATAGAAAAAGAAAGAAGAATAAAAATCCTTTTTATTTAAGGTAATATAACATCTACATATATATATATATATATATATGTGTGTGTGTGTGTGTGTTCTTTATATAAATTGGTCCGGGCCATGTTGAAAAGGCTAAAAAAGTGAAAAAATAAAAGAAGAAGAAGAAAAAACTTATATATTTTTGTAAAGTAATATAACAAAATATATATTAATTATATTCTTTGTATATGTCGGGTCACAATCATCAGCCCGAACCCAACTTCGTGCCCGAACCCAAACCCAAACTAACCTATGAGTTTGGGCTCTTATTCGGGTTGGGTGGGCCAACAGGACTAAACTTACAGCGCTTTTGGATAAGTGACTCAATGGGAGTTATCCACAACATCAATAAGTTGCTTGGTTTGAAAAAAAATGTGTTTTGTAATACGGATAACTTAAATACTTTAACAACACAAACTTGTGGAAATTATTATTATTTTTTTAAATTTAGGGATAAAAATGTCATTTTTAAAAACTTAGTATTGTGTTCAGGGTTAGAAGTGTCATTTTCAAAATATCATTAATGTTTCGAAACTACTTTCGGCGTAAGTGGTAAGGAGACGTTGTTGAGAGTAACTTCTCCTTATGGGCTATCTTCCTCCATTGCTTATGGGTAAGAACTTACCCATTCATCATTACCAAACACACTCATTGCTTAAAAAAGTGCTTTAATAAGTTATAAGCTCCAATTAGCACTTAATTAGGCTGCATTTGGCACTGCTTAGTTAAGTGCTTATTTGCACTTTTAACTTATTAAAAACCTTTTAAATTTATAAATGCTTTTGGTAACGATCAACAGGTAAGTTCTTACTTTTAAGCAATAGAGGAAGATATCCCATAAGGAGAAGTTGCTGCTAATAACTTCTACTTACCACTTATGCGGGACGTGAGTTTCTAAACATTAGTAATACTTTCAAAATGACACTTCTAAATCTAAACATGTTACTAAGCCTTGAAAATGACATTTTTATCTCTAAATTTAAGGTAATTTCCATCAGTTTGTTTTTTAAGGTATTTAACTTTATATGCATTTACCAAATATATTTTTTTTCAAACCAAACAACTTATTGTTGCTGTGGATAAGTGCTCCCATTGAGTCACTTATCCAATGAGTGCTTATCCAAAAACACAAGCCGGGCCAAATGCAGCCTTAGTCTATTCGTTTGACTCATTATTTGACTTGATCGATCTCAATACGGATTGCCGATCCAACTTGGAATTGGCCGGAAACGACCCGATCTGATCCCCGAGTTAAAACACTCTTCTGGTAATATGATATACAATTTGAACTTTGCTCCTGGAATTAGTATTTTATTTACTGTTTCCCACCTTATCTAGTTTGTATACTTCAGTGTCTTGAAATGCATATTGTAGTTTCCTGATTTGTTTATGGTGGTTGTCACTTGCAGGCTACGGTTCGTGTGTGTTTACAGGAAGGTGCGTGCTTGAATTTGTCTTAAATTAATCTGCTCCTTGAAATTTTTATCATTTCTTAGCTCTAAGCAGAAAAATCTATTGTAACAGTTCTAAATCAAATACTAATGGAGTAATTACACCTCCCATGGCATTTGGACCGATAAGCGCCATCGGAAAGGGTTCCATCCTTCAAGTCAATAAGGTCATGTTTCTGATTCCTGCAATAATACTTCTTGCTCTGCTCTCAATTTGAGACCCATTCCTGCCAATTTTCGCACTGTCCCGACTGGTTAAGCCAGTCCCATGGAGATTGCAGTCTTATGAGGAGGTTAAAGAGATGCACAAGAACTTGATAACACTCAACCATGATTGAAAGTCGATTTGTTGTTATTTTTTGCTTGTCAGTTTTGTTATCTTGTTCTCGACGATTGTGGTAATATGTATACGGGAAACAGATGTTAATTCATGATTTTGTTTGTAAACAATGACACTTTTTTGTTTTTAATTTATTTTTATTTATTTAAGCTTTGCGCCCATAAGAGAAAGCAATTATTTTACAGTCTGAAATTATTTGTTTGTGACTAACTGCTAGTGATCTGAAGGAGCATTTGACTCATGTAAGAGTGACTAATCAAAGAATGAATCAAAGAGATGAATGTAGATAATGATAAAAACAAACAATAGCAGAAATAAACAAGAACAAAAGGATTTACATGAAAAACCCTTTTGGTTGTGGTTGGAGCCTTGGATTTTAGAAGAAAAGAAAAGGAAAAAAAAAAAAAAGTGGAAAAGAAAAGAAAATAAATGATTAGTATTTCTTTTCCAGTGTTTGATTAAGATGAGACATATGGAAAAAAGAAAATCAGATTTCAGTAACATCCAATGGCTTTCCGGTGAGTTCTCGTATATCTCAACAAGGTTGATTTATTACCAATGAAAGATAATAGATGACATGGGTTAGGTTGGAGTATTTGGAAAGTATTCTCGTATATCTCAACAAGGTTGATTTATTATCAATGAAAGATAAGAGATGACATGGGTTAGGTTGGAGTATTTGGAAAGTATTCATAGTATTTATTTATTTATTTTTAAATCTCTGCCTTTTTAGGAGAAAGGTTTCAATCTCAAAGATTTTTTTTTTTTAATTTATTTTCTCTATCCTCACCAGAGTGTAAAGGATCGTCCGATCCAACTCTGGATCAGACGGGGACGATCCCCGAGTTGAAACTTGATCCCTAAAACCCCGAAAAGCTTCGACTTGGTCTGATACCATACAACTCGAGCGATCAGAATGAGTTGTATCGGTCTCGGCGAGTTGGATCGTCTGATCCAAGATAATCCAGAACGATCCAAAAAAAAAAAATTGTTGTTCGGACCGGGACGATACCCGATCCGAAACCGAGTTTAAACACTATGATCCTCACCCCTTTCTTCAATCAAACAGAAGAAAGTGATTTCCCATTTCTTTTATTTTCTCTCAAAATCCATGGTTCCAAATACAACTTTTTAGAAAATAAAAAATACCACGGAGTAGCAAAAAATCTACTATAATCAAGAAAAACAGGAACAGGGTTATAGATATCTCTCTAAATACTTTTCACTCTCACCATAAATTGTATACCTTTTAATCCTCGTAAATTAGGTTATAGTAATACACTAGAGAGCAAAAATACGAAATTACCTTCAATAAACATCCCTAAACAATTTGGACTAACAAAGGCCGGATCTAATGAGAAAATCAGGCTCTGCACCAGAGAGAAGTAGAGAAGATATTGAAGGATTTTGTGAACCTGCAATGGAGAAGAGACAGCCAGACAGGCTCATGTACGAGAGAGATGCTGTGCTTCTGAAGAGGAATTCTCTCATATCCATGCTGGATCGGGTCAGCACACAGGTTGCCCGGCCCGTTGGACACCCCTAGGCTTACGTTATAAACACGTGAGGAGCGTGTGGTTGTGCTGGCGACGTGGCACAAATATAGCCGCGTGTTTAAAAGGATCCATTGTTACCCGTCAGATTCCTTCGGGATTAGCATCAGACGATGGAAATACATGTTTAGCATAAGGTTTCAGTGTATACGAATTACACCTTATATCTCCTCACGGGCTGTTCTTGTAAGCCAGTAAACATTTACCAAATATAAAAAAATTGTAAGCCAGTAAACAGGAGATATTGAGAGTTAAGAGTGTGGAGGATGTCGGCGATGAAATGCACAAGCAGCTCCGGCTGCGGTGGTGGCGGAGGAGGAAGAGGAGGACGATCATGGCCGTCAACGACGTCAGTGTCGACTTCAGGGAAGAGGATACAGAAAGATATGATGGAATTCCACGCGGACCCACCTGACGATTGCTCGGCGGGACCAAAAGGTGATAATCTTTACCAGTGGATCGCTACCATCCTTGGTCCTTCAGGTGATCTAACAATCTCTCTTTCTTTTCTTCTATGAGCTCTCACAGTTGGAAATTTTTTCCGATGTTTGCTGGAATAGATGTTTTTGAGTAATGGATTGCTGATAAGATTCTTCTTTTCGTTCTGTTGCTCTCAAACTTGGAAATTTGGTCCATTGCTTACAGAAATTGATGTATTGAGTAGAATTCTTCTTCTTCTTCTTCTTCTTTCTCTGCGTGTGTTATTGAGTAATTTTTTTTTCTTCTTCTGTGTGTGTGTGTGTGTGTGTGATTGAGTAAAATTCTTCTCTTCTCTTCTCTCTCTCTCTCTCTCTCTCTCTCTCTCTCTCTCTCTGTTATTCAGTAAAATTCTTCTCTTCTTCTTCTGTGTGTGTGTGTGTGTTATTGAGTAAAATTCTTCTTTTCTCACTCTCTTTCTGTGTGTGTGTGTGTGTCTCTGTGTGTGTGTTATTATAATTTTCCAAGGGATAAGGAAACTTTTAGATGTTCCCAAGAACTATCTTCTCAATTAGGAAGTTGGTTTGGATTAAGCTTGTAACTCCGAGGTTGTGAGGAACAGTACCATACAACTGAACTAGTGTCGTCAGAGGATAGGTGCTTTGAAAGTTCCATGGTTCTATTCATCAGGAAGGGACTTCAATGTTGAAATTGTTTAGTTCATTTCATGGGAAAGATCCGTGTATTGGTGACGAGGATAGTGATGCAAGTCTTTGATGGAGAAATCTAGTGGTAATTTTGGGATTTGGATTCCTTTTTTGGGTGTAAGAAGGAATTAGTGTTTAAGATATTTTCCTCTCTACAAAAAATTGCAATTTTGTTGTAAATTGCTATACCATGCGAGGTTTATTTGTTAACTATCTGTAGATGGTGCCTTTTGATGTGTGACACAGTCATTCACCCCACATAGACACCATCTTCGCTTGTTGCTTCAGCTTGATACATCCTACATGTTATCCAACTTGGGTGAGTACCATTCATAGTGTTTGAACTCGGTATTGGATCAGGGATCACCCCGGTCCGATACCGAGTTCGATTGGCGATCCAAAACATGGCCCAATATTTTTTTTAAAACAAAAATCAGAATTTTTTTGACCGGTGTTGAACGATCCATATTGGATCGTCCGAAACTGAGTCAGATCGTCTGGATTGGACGATCTGACTTGGTTTCGAACCAAGTCAGATTTTTTAACAATTTAAGGATTGGCGTGGGATCGTGACTCGTCCCGAGCCAATCCCGAGTTGTATCGGCCAATCCGACTTGGGATTGGCCTACACTAAGTCCCAAATTGCTGAAGGCAGTGGCTGGCTACTTGGGGCTGCACCTAAAATGCAAAGGCGTAGCACTTGATGGCCCATCAAGAAGAGGATTGGGATGGCCTAGTTAGAATGCCAATGTTGTACCTAATGGAGCCAACAAGGGTAAACTACAGCCATCTTTTGACTATAAATAGATTCATTCATTCCTCATTAGATGTGAGACTCGCTATTCACTCATTCTTGTCACATCGCTTCCTTCATCAGAGGCGTGCTTTACTCCTTAATGATGATTTTAAAGCTAGTCGAAGTTGCTCTGGTAACTTTGGCTACCTGACCATTCCTCTCTTGGCTCAATTGGATTAAAGAGTTTGGTGACAGACTTTGAGGTGAACAGTCCAAAGGGTTTTTCTTTCTTTTAACTCCTATAAATTTATTTGATAATCATCTTTCCCTTTAAATTGTCTTGTTGAGGGATGAGATTTTAAGGTGGTTTTCCTCTCTGGATATGTCATTTGTTGCATATATTGAGAGAAGCCCCAGAGTTTTTACCCCGTCCCGATCTGCCATTTTCTTGTAACTAACCAATTATTTATGCTCGAAAGAATTTGAGAAGTTCTGTGGAGATAAGACTGAACGAGTAGATGGATATAATCTTTATTCCCGTTTGTTATGCATGTGGAAAGAAGAAGTGTCGGTACTGCTTTGATAATGATTAATAATTATGGCATTTATAGTATAGTTTAGTCATTAAGAATGCTGATTATTGAATAATTGTGGTTTACTTCTTTGTA
>JAUPMG010093145.1:0-12503 GCA_031762675.1 Pachysandra terminalis
TATATATATACATATACATATGTATATGTATATATACATATATATGTATATACATATGTATATAATATATGTATATACATATGTATATATATATATATGTATACATACATACATACATATACATACATACATATATATATATGCATACATATATATACATACATACATACATATACATACATACATACATACATATACATACATGTATATATACAAATTGAATCTGAATCGAGCTCTTTCCATCTCCTTTCAGGTCTGAACGCTTCGTAGGAATGTGCCGATTGTAAGCCGGAACAGAACTTGGAGGAAACCGATGAGGCAGACAGCGCGAATGCCCCACAGGAACTGCAGCCACCACTGATGCAAATGAACGGGGGAATGGGGGAGGGGTAGAAGAAGAAGACGGACAGGTGGCAGATAGATGTAGTTTACTAGATGAGGGAAAGAATGACTAGGAAAGACAAGGAGATGAGATAGGTTGTAGAGGAGATGGTGAAGGTTGTGGGGGAAACTTCTGGAACTGCAGAAATGATGACAGAGGTGGTGGCAGTTGTAATGGTGGCGAACCTGGTTGTTGGAAGTTCAGCATTCTACAATCCCTTCAAAGAATCCAAGGTGGAATGAATCAGCCTCCAATACTTAGCTAATGAGTTATAACAGGAATGAGAAAACAAGGTTGCATTTTGGATTTCATGTTGGTCTCTAGAACTGAGTACCATTTTGAATATAATAGATAAGAAACAATACAGAACAGATGCATTTTGAAGCCAACAATACAGATGAATGAGCTAATCCATTTAATCAAGCAATCAACAGTTCCTTCCATCCAACTAGTTGGGATCTGTAGCATAAATCGTTTCATTTTTTGATAACTTAATTGCAAGCTTTCAATCCTTCCTTACCAACTACATCCATGTCTTATGACTTCTCCCACCCTTTTAGATCCTTCTAATTGCACGAACTTACCCTTCCTTACTGGTCCCTTCATTTTGGCTTTGTTTGAAAATCCCAAACCAGTTGACCCAACTTTCAGTCATTTTACCCTCTATTCGCACTACTATTTGAGTTCCTCGACTGGATTATCTCTAATCCTATATTTCTAGTTCTTCACCTCATTCATCTCAACAGTAATAATCTTTCAAATCATTAAAATGGTATGAAAAATGCAAACAAGGTCCATTATTTAGTACAGTTTTTAATAGTTGCTATTCATCCCTATAAACCAATCTTAACAAGACCAGACACATTATCTATGTAATCAAAGGGTGCACTGAACTTAAGCACCATAAAAAATGCTCCTTTGCTTTATCCACTGAGACATACTGGACAGTTCCATCCACTAAGATATACTAAAAAGTTTTCCATTTCTTTAAGAAGTGCAGAGTGAAAAGCTTCTTATAGTACAGAATTCAATAAGCACTAGAGCTACCTTAATTAAAAGCAGAAGAAAACTTGACAGGCGGTTATTGATAATAAACCATGTAAATTACTTAACTTTGTTAAATACTCAATGAACAAAAGAAATGGAAGTCCAGCAGAAGTTTACCATATCCCCAGGAAGTTGAGCACTTAATGGTATCCTTTCCCAGCTTTCTCCAGCATCTGATGTATACAACAAAATGGTAGGTTTTCCCACAATCCATCCTTCTTTCCCTTTAAAACTAATTGAGTTAAATCTGTAGTTGAAATCTTCTTCGTCTGCTGAGGGTATTGACCGTGGAACCCAAGTCTTTCCCCCATCTTTTGTCTCCAAAATAGTTTGTCTTGTACCCAAAAGAAAACCTACCAAATCAACAAAGGTAATGTTCTCAATTCATAGAATGTGAACATAAATGTTGAACTGCGCAGTTCAAAGATACCAAAGTCCCGAAAGTAGCAGAATTTTACAATAAGCTAAAACTCGGATCTAGAGGAGGAAAATTGAACATATGACCATGGAATTGAAAGGAAAAATTAGAAGAAAAAAAAATGAGCATCACACAAATTAGAATTATAGCAATTAAAATGTTCTGAATTTGCAGAATCTTTCATGAACTATGAATTGAGAGATAAGGTTTAAAAAAAGATAAAAGAAAAAAGGCTGAACATAACAGAATTTCCAGATATACTTGATCTCTACATTAAAAAAAAAAAAATAGAGAAGCATTTAGCAATAGAATGATTCAGCATTCAAGTGAATAAACCACCGACCCCAAACTCCAGAAGAAGTTGTAAATTTTAGAACATACGATGAAGAGAAGAAGAAATGAAACCCTAGAAACAGAACTGACCGTGATTCATGTCATCTGGGACAAACGCAATGTCGAGAAGAACAACGCCTGGGTCAATCGGAAGGTAGACTCTCTCCCATTCGGAAAGAGCTTCCTCAGATTTCGCCGGTGCATCGAATCCAATAAAAGAAGCGATAGATACTGAAAGCGATGTAGTTTCCGCTATGAATTCCCTTCGATTCAGATAAGGTTGCTGAAGACTTGCTCTAGGAACCACGAGAACTTGAGAAATTCGGTAATGGTTGGTCTTCCTTAGGAAGAGGGAGTTCAACGAAGGCTTCCGAACAATAGTTGGATTCGAGTAGTTCGTGAGTTGCAGAGTCGCCATTGTTATACTCTCTCTCTCTCTCTCTCTCTCTCTTATCCGAAAGATCTTCTCAACGGCTTTCGAGGTCGTTTTGAAGCTTTTAAACGGTAATGGATAAAACGATTATTATATAAAAGTTATTTTATAAATGTTAAACTATTAATTTAAGGGAAAATTGCCCATATGTCTTACTTTATAGGAATTATTACGAAATGATATATTGACCAAACTTATTTACCTTTCAAGTATCAAAATACTGACATAATTGCCTTTTGATCCTCTGTCATACGGCAAAGGACATGTTATGATAGAGGACATAATAGGTATTATAAAGGGTATTTGTTTTTTGAAATTCCCAAAATACCCTTATCCTTTCTCTTAGGTATTTGTTTTTTGAAATCCCCAAAATACCCTTACCCTTTCCCCTCTCTCTCTCTCTCTCTCTCTCTCTCTCTCTCTCTCTTTCCATTTCAAAAGGCAGGAAGAACCCTGTGGTGGTGGAAAGGTTATCCATCGATTTATCCACCAATTTACATAGTGTGGTGTATACTCGTAGGGTTTGGAGATTAAGGGCATAATTCAAACACTTATTTATGAACCGGATTAATGACTATCTTGATATTTTGAAATGTGTTTGTTTGAATGAAGATACATAGCATTGAATGATTTTTAATTGCATTCAATATATTTTATTATGATTTTGGTCATCGGCAAAGAGTAGACAGAAGTATTTTGAAATATCAAATGAGTTCAATTAGATAGTGGATTGTGATTGTGTTTGTCTTTTCTTATTTCTGCTTTACTAGCAGAATTCATTTTAGGTTAAAAAAAATATGATGAAGATTCTTTCCCACCTGCAATAGTTTATTCTAGTGATGATTGGATATGAATTTCTTGGTAGAATTTTGTTAGGGTTCATCACTAAATGACTCTTTTAATATAGATTAGTTTTAGCTGGTTTGAAAGAAACTTCTAATTCAAATTACAAGTTCTTGGGATTTGAATCCTTGCTTCTTTTATGATTGGTGAAGCAGAAAATCAAGGTTACTTCACCTTATAGCACTAGAGTTTTTCTAAATGCTACTTGGCATGATTAAATGCATGATAGATTCGTTACTCTCTAATGGCAGATACATTTGCTACTCTTTAATGGCTGTAAGTTGATCATCTCTATCCCCCTCCTAATATATTAATTTTTATAGCTAATTATTGAAAATAAAAAAGTATTTCTAGTGATCTGACCTCACTCTTTAATTGAATGATTAAATCTTATTTAATTATTTCAATAGACCATAGGAATTAAATGTAAGAGTATTGGCTGAATTGAACTATTTTATAATTTTGGAGAAATAGTGGGTCACTTATATAATTTGATGAATTTCAGGAGATTTGGGCTTGTCCCCAAAAGATGAGTTGGACTAGGCTTTGGGCTGGTCGTATGGCCCATGTTGTAGAGGTAAGGACACTTTAGTAAATTTAACCTATTTGAATCAATTTTGTGAGAGAGGGAAAGTTCCCACTAACACACCCACCTTCCTAATAGGATAGTGTGTGGGAAAACTACCATCTTGGAAGTGCACGACCAAAAGAGAAAGGAGGGAAGAGAAGATATTTTCTGGTTTTGCTGAAGAAGGAAAAAGGAGAAAGAAGAAAAGAGAATATAGAAGAAAAACTAAGGAGAAGGCTAGAGAAATGGTGATTTTCCTTGCTAGAGATTTGCAGAAGAAGCTTGGAAAAGAGGTAGGGATCTTCCATATTTTTTCTCCGGTAGTTATTTTTGTAGGAATGTGATGACTCTTTAGGACTATGCCATCTAGATCTCTTAATTTTGCATGTTGATATGTGATCAAACCATGCTCATGTTGATTTTATTCTTTGATATAAAGATATGAGTTATCTGCTTTAAATCATGAAATTTAGGTTGAATCTCACATGAAAATCCTAGTTTAAATCTTAGGTTTTGTTCATAACATAATGGATTAAGGTTTGGTAGTATAATTTATGTTTTGAATGTGAAATAGTGTGAAATTAACATTGTGTAAAGTTGGGCACGAAATTCCATAAAATTATGGGTTGAGAGGACCCTCGGTAGGTCGCTCAGCAGCTACCGAGTCGAGCTGCCGAGAGCCCCAAACTCTCTGCCCATTCTATCGAAGCTCGGCAGCTACCGAGCTCTGCTACCGAGAACCCTCGACAATTAGCTCGGTGCTACCAAGCCCCAATGGGGTTCATTTTTCGAGGACAACTTGATTTTAGTGATATTGAGTTGTGTGTGGTGTTGGTTTTTGTACAAAATGTGTGTGTGAGATTTTGTACAACAAAATGTGCTACTTATCCCAGTTTACAGTATGCAATGACTAAGTAAGGTATGCTATGTGGTTTGATTAGGTTTCTAGGGTGTCATAACATGCTATAAAGTACGATACATGATGTTAGGATGAGTAAAGGTCAAAGTATGTGAGTTAGTTGAAATATGATGTGTGTGGGTCCTATATGAGCCTATGAACTGTGATATGTAACATGAACTGTGATGTATAATATGAATTGTGGTGTGTTGAGAATGATGTTAGATGCATTCACTGGAATAAATATATTGAGGGTGACTCTAGATGAGTTCAGTATGTGATTGTGTGGGGTGGCTTTTCTACCATGGGAATTATGCCCAAAAAGGAAAGAGGGTGATTTTTCTACCTTGGGTATTATCCCCTAAAACAAAATGGAAAAAGGGGTGTCTTTCTACCATGAGAATTATCCCCAAAAAGGAAAGAGGGTGACAGTATCTATCTTGGGTCAGAATCCCCTAAAAGAAATGAATTAAGCACATTTTTGGGACAGAGTTTTCTAGACGAGATGTGGCATTGAAATTATGGTTAGGCTTGGCCTAACAAACCTTGCATACATTGCATCATTCCATATCATCATATGCATTGCATTCTTGTTTGTGTGTATGTGTGCTCATAGTATCTATCTGCATGTATTGCATTAATGATGTGACTGTGTAACTGTGATGTAATGTGTGATTATGGACTGAGTATGGTGTGATATGTGATTATGGACTATGGTATAATGTGTGATTGTGGATTGAATTTTGGGTGATGTGTGATGTGCTACTTGAGTTATAGTATGATTGTAGTTATGATTAAATTGTGTTGTGTGAATGGTATGTGATTGAAATGGAAAATTGTTACTGTTTAGAAGGTGCTATGAGAATTGGTAGCCTTAAATGTGGATATGTATTATGAAAGAGTTCGTGAGTACATGATATATATTCAGATAATGTTTGGGTTTGGGTGTATTATGATAGAGTTCATAAGTATGTGGTATTTGCTTAAGATAAGCATGACTATGATTGTGATGGTGTATATGTGAAAACAATGACATGACATAATGTTGAACTGTGAATTGTACGAATTAACATGACTCATCATATGATTATGGAAATAACTGTTGTAATTGCTTTGGATTTTTCCTATTGAGCCTCCAAGCTCACCCCTGTGTTAAAATAGGTGAGCCATTGGAGTAAGGATGGACTTAGATGAGAGGTTCCTATCTAGATTGGATCTCAAGACTTTATGGACATGTTGCTTTCAACTTATTTTACTGTTTTTGTTTTGACCCCACGAGGGCAAGATTGATTTAATCTTTTATTTTATGGTTGGATTTATATTAGTAGGACCTGGCTAAAGGTTTAAATTTTATGAGACTTTCATTGTATTTAGTATGCTCTGTTGAACCACGGGTTATTTGATTGGTTTGGCCGCATCCATGGTTTTGGATCCGAAGGTCTTTTCCCTTGGGACTCCTTGAGATCATATATCTCGGATTTGGGGCATGGCAATATTAGAGGAAAAAGCTTTTGGAAATGGAAATCTGTTAGACAATTTGATGAAAGAGAAGTGACTATCATACCAAGGGATAGTCAGGAAGGGAGAAAGGTAAGGCATTTCTCTAAAATATGAGTTGTGGATATGTTAAGGTAGGTTTCGGAATTCCTAAAAGTACTATGTTATTACATATGGTAGTCTGACATAACTCATTCTCAATCAGCAAACAACTTTAAAGGAAAACAATCATTCAGGTTAGGTTAGAGCAAAACCCTTGATGTATCCTGATTCATGTTTTCTCCCCAAAGTTAGAAAAAAAAAACATGTATAACATATTTCTGGTGCAAACATTCATATATATGTTAATTGTTAGACTTTTCCTATAGCATTCGTAAAGAAATCAATATATGGAAGGAACAAACAGTTTCTTGTCTACAATCATTTGAATCATATAATCCAAATGGAACCTTTGCAACCCCACCCCCCTAACACCACCACCACATTTAATTTCGTTAAATGCTAGTTTTCTAGCATCTTAGTTTTTGCTTTAAAGTGTTTTAATACTCACTCTCAATTTTTTTTTTTTTTTGTAGTTAATTTTAAGCCTACATTCCATCGGAGAAAACAAAAGATCCCAAACTAATCAAGGATCGAAGAATAGGTATGTCATGTACCTATTATGATACATATATATGAAATTTCTCTATTTATGTATGACATGGTTGAATCTGACATATTTATAAATGTTGTGTTTGTACAAAAAAAAGTATGAGAGGACATGAAATTGCCTCCTCTAGTCAGCCTATTCCTAGGCGCCCTCCATGGGCATGGTTGTTGTATTGGTTAGTATATCCTTTTTGCGAAGACGAATATCATTACTTTCTGAGTACCATCTACATTCTCCTTTCCAATCTTACTAACTATTTATTCACTTTATAGGATTGATTATAGCCGAAACTACAAGAGTGCTCAGAAGGATGTTACTAGAAATAAATCGGTATGTCAACGCTTCTTAATGTGATTTGTTTTTTTTTTTTTTTAATTTATGCACATCTTTAATAAAATACTGAATCAGCCACATGCTTGTTATTTCAGGCTCATTCATCGGCAAGGGATGAATGGAATGCACTCATAGATGACAAGCATAATAAATATATTGAAATATCACATAAAAAATGGGATTCATATTGTAAGGAAGTGGCACATTTTAAAAAGCTGAGAAAGTTGGTAATATTTATTTAGAATATGAAATACATATGAGTGATGTTTTCCTTCAGGTATTCCATATGGGTTATTTGCTGATACGTTTCTAGAATTTGATAGAAAGGCTCACCCTTGAACAAAGGGACTGTATTGGGAGCTTGGATTTGGACGTCTCATAACTCTCACAAAAAGTGAACCTTGAACAAGCTCTTTGTGAGATTATGATGACCGTATATATGAACTTAGCACCAAAGTTAGTAGAGCAAATAATGGGGTTATCAACAAGTGGAAAGGACATTTCAACATCTAGCGACAAACACGTCTTCAATGGTATTCACCATTCTTACCACACCACGGTAAATGGAATCCTCATTTCTACCTTAGAGGACCGACTCCAAACTGATATCGTGGATGAGGATTTCAAAAGATCCTTCATTTTGTTTACTTTGGGTGTATTATTATGCTCAACCACAAAATCATATGTAAGCCCTAAGTTAATTCATTCTATATCCAACCTTGAAGACATTTGCAAGTATAATTGGGCCAAATTTGTGCTAGAATGGTTCGTTAGACAGATTTCTACTATGGGTGATCGTCGGTCTGTTGGTGATTGCCTACTATTTCTACAAGTAAGATTTAAATTTCACAATTTTGCTTTTCTTGTAATTCAATTTTTGGTAATAAGTTAGAATATCTAAAACTTTTTTACATACTATAGGTTTTGTATCAGCCTGCTTGCTCACTCCCAAGTGCAGGAGTTCGAGGAAATATAAATCTCGGGAGTCCGATGTCGAACCACAGAGAATACGGAATTCAAGACAAAAGAGTGTTAAGAACAATTATAGTAGTGGAAAATTACTGGTAATTAAAAAAGAATAATTAAGGGGTAAATAGAAGTAAATAAAAATGGTTTAAAATCAGTGGAGAAAATGCGCAGGCATTGGGACAGTTCCTTGAACCGGTATGCAATTCATTATAACTTGGACATATTATATGCTTGGTTGCTATTAAGACCTTTGATTCGGTTAAACTAAAATAATTTAGGTACACTTCATAACCGTAGCTCACGACGGATAGAATACTTTTAGAAAAACTCATTCAATTTAATTTTGGATTCCCATTCGAAACCATGAGAAGTTCTTCTTAATGATGAGAAAAACATGATTGAACTCATAAAAAGAATGAAGAACTCATACATCACAAGAAATCAAAATAGATTAATAATCAAAACATAATTTCATTAAAAATAAAGAACTACAATAAAATCATACCAATTACAAGGAACTCGATCCCTAGCATTTGTAGAGAATTAGGCTTTCATGGAGAAAAATTACAGAAAAATTCTAAAGAAAATTACAGCAGAAAAAGGGGAAGAGATTAGTTCATCGGAAGCTTATGAAGCTTCTCAATTTATAGAACTTCAAAACAAGGAGTTTCCTCCCTCAAGTGCAGACGATCTGGGTCGTCCAATTCATGCCCAAAACTCAGCTTTTCATCTGATCCATACGATCAGCTTTCTTCTTCCAATTCGAATTCTGGTTTCCAATTTGATTCGGTCTTCTTGCTAATTCTTTCTAATACAGTTGTTGAAGATCTCTTCTAAATTTGATGCTTGGCTTCCTGGTTTCAAACACAGATTAATCTTCAGCTCTTTCCTTCTTGGTCGTCACTTTCTTGCCAATTCCATTGTCTTGTTAAAAATAAATCTTCACTTTCTAATTTTCCCGTCACAGTTTCAGCAGTCAACTTGCGGGCTAAATTTGACCTTCAAAACATGAGAATTAGGTAACTCTCGTTTGATAGACAATTGTAGTGCTTGAAATCAGATTTCTAAAACATCCAGCCATTCATCCATCCGACTTTTTAGGAGAGACTTATGCCCAAAATACTGATCGGTGTTGGTATGTTTCCAATTTCAGATTCTTCTCTTGAACACAAACAACAACGGCTCTTTCCTATTCTAATTCGTTTCTTGCTAATTTCAGTTCAACCCAATGCTTTCTAATTCCATTAACCAATTTGATCCTTCTTCCTCTTTTCTTTTGATTTTCTTTCCATTTGGATTGCTCTGTTTTTCAAGCAGTGTTCTTTTGTTTCTAGTTTGGAGGTTGAAGAACATGTTTCAAAAATTACTCTTTCTCCCCAAAATAAAAATTAATCCCTTGCCTTTTTGTAAAACAATTTTAATCCTTTTCTCTCTCTCTCCCCCACCTACTAATCCTTTACAAATCAGCCTCTTTCCTTAGGAACATAACAAAAAAAACACCTTTAACCATTTGGTTCATAATGACTTGGGTTAAACCGATTTGATTAGCGGGTTAGAGTCGGACCGGCTTGATTGGCTTGAGTTGGTCTTGGTCAGCTTCCTTGGTCGGCGGATCCGAATCGGGTTAACTCGCCTTTGATGAATTGGGTTGAATTGGTTCGGGTAGCTTTAGTCGGATCAGGTTAGATTCCATTTTTGGTTCTGATCTTATTTATTTTGAGCTAAATCTGACCCACCTAATCTGACCTGTCCGATTTAATCTGGTCTGACCTGGGTCTGCATTCCCTTGACTAAGATTGGTCTCCAAAATTGTTTCTGCAATAATAAATTAAACATAATTAAGACATTTAAGATAGAATGCGATGGTAAAATAAAATTGGTAAATCCTATGTAAAATGGAGGGTTTAATTCGAGAAAATGGTCCATAATGTATGTAAATAAGAATATAATATGTAACAATCCATAACTTATCACACCCCCCCCCCCTCCAAAAAAAACTTACCTTTTGCTAGGGACTAGCAAAACTAAAATAAAAAACAAAACAAAAATTCCTAACTATACCACTTTCGCTGGCACTCTCGATTGCATTTAGCATATGCAACAAGCCTTAGGTGTCCCTAGTGGACGAGTTATAGTCACGTGAGGGTTTACCAGGATGATACCCACAAACATTGAGTTACTTGAAACAATAGTTATCACAGAAAATAAAGTATCACAGAGAACAATGGTTACCCTTCAATGATAAAATTAAAAAGATAAACTCCATGTTCACAATATTAAGAGATCAAAAATGAGTCTTATGAACTACCCTGGGTCGGGTGGACCCTAGATAGATCGGGTTGATTGGAGTCGCCACCACTCATTGGGTTCGGGTGTGAATGGTCACCCATGGGTTGGTCTTTTATCTTAAAATAAACCCAAAAATAATCTTTTAAGCAAGGTCTAACCAGATGGGTAGGGACGTTTATTTAAGAGAGCGGGAAGGTGTTAGGAACCCCCTCTCTTCCGGTTTAACCGGTTACCTAGTCTAATTATATTTGACCAATTTAAATTAAATCTAAAAATAATAAAACAAACCTAGAAAGTCTCTAAAGATCTAAAACAAAAATAAAATACTATTTAAATCCCAAATATAAAATACCCTAGAATAAAAAAAATTCTAAAAATCCTAAGGTACTTAAAGTGACCTAAAAGCATCTCAAAATAAATATAAAAAAAAATCCTAAAACCTAAGGATCTCAAAACTAATCTAATCCTAAATAATAAGTTTAAAAAGCCTAATCTTAAAAAAGGAATAGTAATAATAATAATATAAGAAACTCTAAAAATACCTAAGTACATAATTGGCTTTATCAAAATAATAAAATATATCCAATTAAATAAAAAATCCTAAAACAATAAAATCTAGAAATAATTAAATAAAAGTAAAACCATGGGACATTATCTTGCTCATCAGTTAACAAATAAACCCATTCAACCAGGGAAGCATGACGTGGGTCCAAGAAACGAAGCAAACGGAAAATAAGAGCAAATGAACTCTGATCTAACCTCCATTACAAATTTGTCACATAAATTGAGATATCAAGAATACACCATGAACCTAAAATAGAAGACTAAGCAAACACATAAGCATTGATAATCTATCAAACATCTGTTCATCACATTTTAATCAAAAGAATCCGAATAAAGAGACTATGAGAATTGGTTTTTGAAGTTCAATAAGCAAGAATAATAATATCTATAGCAGATCTGATCTCCAATGGCTCTTCTCCTCTTGCATTTGAGCTCTTAGTAGACTTGGCTTGAAAACAATCCCACTGGATGGAGAAACGGTTGCTGGAATCCGATTTTGTATTGATGTTACTGTTGTTAGGACGGTAGTAACATATGAGGGAGAAGGAAAACAGAGTAATAAGGATACTGTACTGGGGGTGTTTGGAGTTGGGTTTGAAGGTGGAGGACAATGGTTGTTGGGTTTTGGTTAGAGGTTTCGGGTTTGAGTTTGGATAGGTTGAACGGAGTTGCAATTTTGGGTTAGAGACGATGATGGTAGGAGACTTTGGCTGGAGAACAGGGATGAACAGAGGTTGTTTTGGCCGTGGCTTTGGATGGAGGAACATGCCAGAATTGAAAAATAAAGGGGGCGTTGAAGTGGCTGGACTGAATAGGGGTGAGCAGAAGCTTGGTTTTGGCCTCCTTTCTTCCCTGATTCAGTTGATTTCCCTTTCTTTTCTTTTTTCTCCCCTTTTTTCCTTTGAAGTTGCCTCTATTTATAGGCATGGAGGGTCGGTCCTCATCTGCAATTCTTCTCTATCCCTATCTTTTAATCCAATCTCAATCCCAATCCAATTTTTGTTGCCTTATCCTTCTTTAATTTCCCTTGATTTTCTCCTCAAAGAACACCTTCTCTCTTCCGTGAAAACACAGAATAGCCGTGAGGAAGAAGAAGACATCTTCTTCCTAATTTCATTTCACACCCCCTTCTCTTTTCCTTTAATATCACAAACTCCCCCTTTATAAAATCTAACCTAAAGAGCCTAATCTAAATTTAATTCAATTTTAATTTAATTCTAATCCTAATCTAATTTAAATCTTAATTCTAATTTAATTTAAATCTTAATTTAACCATCCTT
>JAUPMG010093156.1:0-12503 GCA_031762675.1 Pachysandra terminalis
GGAAAACGAATGGAAAGAGGAACCTCACCCAACCATAGATCCTGCCAGAAGAGAACGGAGGCACCATCCCCCACCGACCACCTGACAACAGACAAAAAAGAGGGGGCAAGAGCAATAATATACCTCCACAGGCTAGCCGCATAAATCCTCGCATTTAATCTCAGATCTCTTCTGTTTGCGTGAATGCCGTACTTGCTTACGATGATCTTACACCACAAATGATCCTTCTCATGATAGAATTGCCAAAGCCATTTAGCAAGTAGGGACGAATTATGGGCCAGAGTATTACCCAGGTTAAGACCGCCATGCTCCCTCGCCTCACACACAACATCCCACTTAACCAGATGATCCTTCCTACCACCGTTCCCTTCCCACAGAAAACTACGTTGGGCCTTCTCGATGAGAGGCCACCACACGAGACATCCTAAAGACTTGACATATAATAAACTGGAAGATTAGCCAAAGATGCATGAATGAGAGTAATTCTGCCACCCAAAGACAAGTAATTTCTTTTCCAAATGGCCAGCCTCTTTTCAATCCTTTCCAGAACTGATCCCAAAAAACTAGAGAATTAGGATTACCACCCAAAGGAATCCCCAAATAGGACAGCGGCCAGGACCCTAAACAGCACCCGTGACTCGACACAATCCGCCATCACCTCCTCGTCGACATGAATCCCGGATATCGTACTCTTGTCCAAATCAACCTTCATACCTGACACCATTTCAAAGCAACGCATGACACTCTTGATAGCCCTGACCTGTGAAATCTCAGCATCCATAAAAATAATCGTGTCATCCGCAAACTGAAGGTGGGAAACCCCCACCTCATCGGCTCCCGTCCTAAAACCCCGTAGAAGATATGGATAAACCTCATCCATGCGGGATATGGATATGGATCTGTGGTCTCCGTTGGTTATGCTTAAGGAACTGTAACTTAGTTAACTGGTTCTTCGGTCTTCAACTGAATAAAATACTAGCTCTTGTAATGCTATTGGTACCAATGGATCTACTACTGCTATTTTTTAAATATGTTAAAAATTATATAATTTGCTTGAAAAACTATATTTTTTTCTAATATATTATAAAATTTGATCTACCCTGACCTGCCTGATTGGGTTAGGAGCCGGTTTGGTATATGATGGGCTTCTATGTGGCAAGTCAGGGTTTGCTTGAACTTGCACTTTGCAATCCCTGGTGACAATTGAATTGGACGAGGTATCATTTTGGGTTAATTCTGTTCTAGTCTGATAACTATGGTATGCGGAGCTCACATAATGTTCAGTGGGTACTGTGTGCCTATGCGATTTTACATTCCTCCCAATAACCTATGCAATTCAAGGGAAATGTTAATACTGCCGAATAAGCTGCCCTCTCTCCTCCCAACCCTCTGTTAGCCTATATTGGACCTGGCTTTTAGCATATGAATACTTTGATAGGTAATGAAAGGTACAAAAGATAGCATCAGGATTATGAGATAGTTTAAACATTAAGTGCCACAATGGTTGAATGGGATTCTATGATGCAGTTTGCTTATAAGTGCCCTAACTTTATGCTTGTATTTCCATTTTGAGTGACTTTTGGTTTGTAACTTTGTCGGAAAGATCTTTTAGAGATTTATTACAATGACTATTTTACTGTTCTATTGAGATATTATGATCTTCAAAATAAGGTTCAGAGTTTGGCTGCAAAAAAAAGTGATATTTTTAGTTTTATTTTCTTCTTTTTTTTTGGTCAATGGAGCTTTATTTCAAAAGTCATATGAGTTCTAAGAGGAGTCATGTGATTTTATATTGTTTTAATGGCTGCTCATATTAGATTATATAAAGGGTTGGGATTAGTTATTGGAGTCATAAGTTAGGTTTCGGGATTTCTTTTGTTGTAGATAGATATTGTGAGAAAGTTGTAAGTACCCTCTTTGAATTATTGAACAAAAATTAGCCTTAGGTAGTTAGATTCTTTTGAGAACTTTTGGGTGCTTGGATTAGAACATTACAAAAGTTTCATTTATTTTTTTTCTGGTTTTTCTTTAAGAAACGTAGGCTTTGACGGTGATTGAAATAATTATATCCACCATCTTTTAGTTCCTTAGCAGGGAGTAGGTATCCACATTTTTTCTTTTCCAGTTTCCTTCAAGAAACCTAGGGTACAACAGTGATCAAAGGAACTATACCCACCATATTTTAGCTGCACAACGAGGGGTAGGATTCCCACTATATTAGTATTTTTCTTGGAAAGAAGATCAAGTTTGTAGTTCATCTTTTGTATGTTCACAAATTGCTACCTAGTATTTTCGATCACTTAAAAGGAGAGTTACAGAATTTTCAGAATGGGAGGTAAACCACATCTGAGGTCCTTTTTGTTTAGAAAAAAGAAGTCGTGAAATGGGAGTCTCCACTAATTTACGATGAATATTGTGCCAATAAATATATGATTATTGGTGAAAATTCAAGTCATGTGTTGAATATTTGTAGTAGTGGCAAGGTGATTGATGAATCCCATGAACCATTGGTTAGGATTTTATTCAGGAGTGAGGAAGTAGGATGGTTTCTATAGCAATAGTCATAAAACAAATTTGTCATTTGACAACTCATTACCAAAGTTATGGTTACCAAATTTGCACCTTTAAATATAAATAATTAACAATCAGTTGTTATTGATTTCATCGGGGTTGAGATAATTCTTCAGCTATGTTCAGCCAAGGTATGACAATTCCAAGACTCTTAAGAGTTTTGATAATTTTAAAATGTCACAATGGGAGCGATCATGGAAGGGGAATGGCGTTCGCGAAACGGGAGTAGTGAGGGAGAATCCACTTGTAGACGTAGTGAAGATTTAGCTAAAAAGATTGACGAGTTGCTCAACGTCAGATATAAAAGAGAAGATATTGAAGAAATACTGAAGCAAAAGTTGCAACAGAAGAATCCTCATGCTGTAGATGACGACGGTTGATCATATGCTAGTGTTACTGCGTCGAGGAATGGGAGGAATCAGCCAGAAAACCTCGTCACGTCCACGGCGGCAATCCGAAGGTCCATTCGTATTGAGAGGGAGGAAATCACCTTCAAAGGATTTTCCAACAATGGAAAAAAATGGATGCGAATAACGGAACGATGCAGACCATTATATAGCTGGATTCTCTTACAAGGCGAAGAAATCGATTGGTTCTTGAAGAAGGTGGAGGGAGTTCGTCAAAGAGCATCATCGAACAGATTTTTATGCTCCTCTAGGGTTGCTGGTAGGGTGTTATTGTTGGAATGTAAAGATAACCCTAGAGGTGAATTTCTCAAAATCACTTCTATCAGTAATGAAATGAGGCATTGTATGATTTTTTTACCTAAAGAGAATCATCATGGATGGAACTGCCTTATCTCAATGCATCGTGAGTTTGTTAGAACGCACACATTTGTAAATCCAAATACGAAAATGTCGATAGCGACGACATCGGTGCTGAGAAGGAATGAAAATAATATCCTTAGTTTCGAAGAGATGGTGGTCAAGAACGAGGTTACAGTTGGGATCTCAAGACTGGGAAATGTCCCAGTCACAGCAATTTGCTCGGTTTCTATGAAATGGGCGTTCGCGATTCAATGTTTGGCTTCATCTACGTGCAGAGACTGGTCAGGTGTTGTGGATGTGCTAAAAAGGGACTTTAACAATGTTGAAATGGGAGAGCTTATTTGTATTAATGGAAAAAAAGCAATTGTGTTAACAAAATCTGAAGAAGATGCCAGAAGCTTGCTGAATCAGGGTAGAGGAATGGAGATAGCCCTCTCTAGATGGCCTTTAGGAGAGGGAACGGAGGTTGGGCCGGTAGCGAATAAGGGGATTTGGATGGTGGTAGAAGGGATTCTGGCACAACTTTTTGCCATTGAAACACTAAGAAATATTGGGGAGATGTGTGGCGGTTTAGTCGACATTGGAGAGGTGGATCTTATGGAGAATGGGTTAGGAAGAGCTGAAGTTCAAGTTAAGGAGAAGATTTACCGGAAAATTCCGAGAAATTTGGTGCTGTGGGATGGATCTAGCAGTTTTGAATTCTTCAATTATTTTGCCCACAAAACTTCGAACAAGTTTAGATATTTTTCCGGCTGCTCTCTCCGGAGAAGATGATCTGAATAATGTGCCACGTGTTCAATCACGAGTGGAGGTGGGGGTTTTAGCGGGAAACAAGGTAGCTGGTGGGCCCATCTTTGACTGGGGGTGTTGACCGAGATTCAAATTCAAACTCACTCAAATCTCAATGGGCGGGTAGCAATAATGAAGGGACTGGTCCGAGTCTTCGGGCCCAAAATGATGGGCTTTTAGGCCACGGTGGATCCAGGGGGAGGGAGTTAGGGGCTTTGAGAGGGTCAGAGGGCCTACTGAGGGGGACGATATTGGGCCTTCGTGGTTCAGATCAGACTCTTTAGGTCCAAGGGGGTCGTCTGCTTCCCTGGGAAGAGGACGACGGCGCTCTAGAGAAAGCAGAACAGCCCGAGTGTCACTGTTATATAAAAGTGGCTGCGAGAGCGTCAGAAAGTTGATGGGAACAGAAGAAATTTGTTTGCTAGTGAAAGAAGTGAAAAAGTTGTTCGAAAACCTATTATTATTTCAAGGAGGGATGGAAAATGTTCAGCAGAAGTTTTCGTCATCTTCCTTCATCGAAGGGGCTTCAACAAAGGAAAGCACAGACCCGACAGATACTCCCGAAGGTGGGTCTTTCCCTAAGGCTATTGAGCGTTCTATTTCTCCCACATCTCAGCCTTTGGGTGGCGATGAAGGCTGTTTATTTGTTCAAATAGAGGATGGTTGTGCTAACAATTTGCTCAGACGTGAAGAAATTGATACAGGTTCTTCACGAATCAAGCTGGTGAGTTATGAATCATCGATGGGTTCACGGGCAATGGAAAATAATAGAGAGAAAGGGGTTCAGAAGACATGGAGACAGACTCACTCACAAACTCCATTTCAACGGATCATTGGCACATGAGCAACACCAGGGGAACTAGCACACAAGAAATCCGTCCGAAAAATAAAGGCAGTGTTGATTCAATTAAGAGTACGCAGTCAATTCTGGTCCATGTTCTCAAATTTCAGGTTATCGCACTCCTGCACCAGTGTCTTTTCGGTCATCTACAATCCTATATCTCAGCCTTGGATCATATGCCTGAACTAGAAGGCCCAGGTATGCAGAATGTTTCAGTTAGAAGGCCCACTGTGGTAATCTCCATGTTCCTTAAGAGCCATTTTCTGTTCTATTAGGTGAGATAAATGTGGTGGAGTATGCCCAGAAGAATGTTCTGCCTTCGGTTTTGGGTGAAGAAAAAAATGAGAATGGTGGTTTTAGGTCTTATAGAAGTGAGTGGGAAGGAGTCCTAGAGTTAGCAAAGGAATTTCAGATTGAAGTTAGAGGTTCACGTGGGGAATCTATCTCCATGGCTGAAGCAGTTAAGGAATTTAGAGAGAGTAAAGAAAGGAGAGAGGCCGAGGGTGAAATAGCCGTTAGGAGTCCTCAATGTAGTGTTCAGTACAGAAGAAAGAAGGGTAGAAATCTAGGGGTTGGGGAGATGGAAAAAGTTAATCGATGAAGATATTAAGTTGGAATGTGAGGGGTCTACGGAAAAGTAAAAAAAGAGAGCAACAAAGGAGTTATGGAGGAGAACAAAAGCGGATATAGTAGTGATCCAGGAGACAATGAAGGAGTGTGTTTCTAAGAGATTAGTCCGATAATTGGGAGGAGGGAAAAATAAGGAGTGGGAGTTTTTACCTTCGGTGGGAAGTTCAGGTGGAATTTGTATTATTTGGGACATTGATGTGGTAAGGAAATGTGGAGTTGAGGATTTTTAGTTTCGATTAAATTTGTAAACGTTGAGGATGGTTTTGAGTGGATTTTGACAGGGATTTATGGTCTGAATAAGCCTAAGGAGAGATGTTTTTTGGGAGGAATTGATGAGAGTTAGAGGATTGTGGAAGGAACCATGGTGTATAATTAGTGATTTCAATGTGGTTAGATACACTCGTGAGAAATCTGGCGCAAATAAAATTACGGAAAGTATGAGAGGATTTTTGGAATTTATCAATAAATATGAGCTGTTAGATTACCCTCTTTTAGGAGGGAGTTTCACTTGGTCTAATCTTAAGGAGAGTCCGGTGTGTTGCAGATTGAATAGAGCCCTTGTCTCTCCTGAATGGGAGGAAAAATTTCCAAAGACTACACAAAGAGTCCTCCCTAGACCGATATCTGATCATTCACCTATACTCTTTTCCACAGATCAGGTAGTGAATGTGGCGGGGGGGGGGGGGGATCCTCGACCTTTCAGATTTGAAAATATTTGGCTCCTCCACCCAAAATTTAAGCAAGAAGTGAAAAAGTGGTAGGATTTGAAGGATGTAGTGCCAGGATGGAAAGGATTTAAATTCCTAAAGTATTTGAGAGGATTGAAAGAGATGATCAAAAGATGGAATAAAGAGGTGTTTGGCTGGCTACCAGAGGAGAAAAATGACATTTTGGAAGAGATCTAGAAAATCGATAGAATGGAGAAAATCAGGATTCTTGATCAAAGTGAAAGGGAGAATAATAGGAAATTGAAAGAGGAGATGGAAGAATTGTTGAAACAAGAGGAAGTGTTTTGGAGTCAAAGATGACAGGTGAAATGGTTGAAGGAAGGGGATGGAAATACAAAATTCTTTCATAAGATGACAAATTTCAGGAGGAAGAAGAATGACATGGTTTCTTTGGAGATTAATGGAGTTTTGTCAGAAGATCATAAAGAAATTGAAGGGGAGCTATCTAATTTTTACTCAAATCTATTCAAATCTGAACAAGTCTGCAGGTTTGATCTTTCGAGGTTTGATGGACCCAAACTGGATGTGGGAGAAGTAGAGAATATTGGCAAAGACTTTGAGGAAGAAGAGGTCAAAAAGGCAATTTGGGAGATGGATAGAAATAAAGCCCCAGGACCCGATGGCTTTTCAATGGCTCTCTTTCAAGATTGTTGGAATATCATTAAAATGGACCTTTTGAAGATTTTTAAAGAATTTCAATCAAGTGGGATAATCAACAAAGCCATGAATGCAACATTTCTAGTGTTGATTCCCAAAATTAAAGGGGCCTAAAAAGTTAAGGATTTTAGACCTATCAGTTTGGTAACCAACGTATATATGATCATTGCCAAAGTTTTGTCAAACAGAATGAAAGCGATCATTCGGTGTAAAAAAATCAAAGTGCTTTTATCCAAGGCAGACAAATTACGGACATCATTTTGATTGCAAATGAATGCATTGATGAAAAAATTAGAAAAAGAGAATTGGGCTTTGCTTTCAAAGTAGAACCGGAAAAAGCCTATGACCGGGTTGAATGGGCATGTGTGGACTCGGTCCTTAGATGGAAAGGGTTCCCAGAAAAATGGTGCATTTGGATCAAAGGATGTTTGAAGAATGTCAATTTCTCATTTTTTCTGAATGGGGGGATCTCAGGGTTAGTATCATCGTCTAGGGGCCTACGTCAAGGTGATCCTTTATCCCATTTTCTATTCACACTTGTTAGCGATGTTTTGAGTGGTCTCCTAAAAAGAGCGGAGGAAACAGGCAAGATTAAAGGTTTTGAGGTTGGAAGAGATAGGTGCCTTTGTCCCATTTGCAATTCGTAGATGATACAATCCTTTTTCCAGATGTGTCAAGGGACACTATATTTTGGACTAAGTGCATTCTTAGATGTTTTGAGATGATTTCGAGGCTTAGTGTTAACTTGGAAAAAAGTGATCTGTTTGGAGTCAATGTGGATGAGGGCTTCCAAAATGAAATATTTGGGTATGTTTGTGAATGGTAATTATCGTGAGAGTCAGTTGTGGGAACCATCCATTGAAAAGATGGATAAAAAGTTGAGTGTTTGGAAAATAAACTACCTCTCTTTGGGTGGTAGGATTACCCTCATCCAGGCTTCTCTTAGCAACCTACCAACCTACTCATGCCTATCTTCAAAATTCCTAAAAAAGTGAGTGATAAGATTGAAAAAGGCAAAGAGACTTCCTTTGGGATGGTGACGGGGGGGGGGGGGGGGGGGGTTGTGGAAGGTAAAAAGAGAGATCATTTAGTGAAGTGGTCAGAAGTTTGTAAACCAAAGAAGGATGGCGGTCTTTCTCTGGTAAACATTCAAAACAGAAACAAAGCTCTTCTCGGAAAATGGCTCTGGAGATTTAGTGTTGAGAGAGATTCATTGTAGAGATTCGTTATTGTCAGTAAGTGTGGAACCCATGAAAATTCGTGGGATATCAATTATGGAGCTGCTAATCGATCGGCTGTCCTTGGAAAGCCATCTCTGGTATATTTCATATTTTCCAAAAAATGTCTAAGATTTTGGGTTGGGTCAGGGTCGTCTATTCGTTTCTGGTTGGATCATTAGTGGGGGGATTCCATTTTAGTGTCTAAATTCCCAAGTATTTTTCGTCTCTCCACTTGTAAAGAGTCTCTAGTTTCTGAAGTGCTTAGCTGGTCTGTGTTGGGTCTTTCATGGAATTTTCCTCTCATTCGGGATCCTAGGCTGATTGATATTGATGATTTGGCTGCTTTGTTTGAACTTCTAAAAAATGTGGTCATTGATGTGAATACCCAGGATTCAAAAGTTTGGTGTCCGGATCCAAGTGGTCGTTTCTCTATTAAGTCTTTTTGTTCTGTTCTTCTTCCAGATCAGGTGCCAAATTCTCCCATTTTTTCTACCTCCTCACTTTGGAAAGTCAGGATTCTTCTCAAAGTTAAAGCGTTTACTTGATTGACTCTCTTATATCGGATAAACACTGCGGACATGTTGCAAAGAAGAAGACCATTTATGTGCTTGTCCCCCTAGGTGTGCCCAATGTGTCTTGGATCTCGGGAATCGGTGGATCATTTGTTGGGTAAAGAAAATATGGAGTATTTTCTCAGATCAGTAGGGGTCGATTGGGTGAGGCCATGCTCGGTTCATTTGCTTTTCTCTCAATGGAGATTTCCAACACTTGGCAAGAGGGGCCAGATCATATATGAATTGCTGTTTTTTGCTACTCTTTGGGGGATTTGGAAGGAAAGAAACAGCAGAATTTCGAATATAAGAAAGTTAGCTTGGGGGATTTGATAGAATCAATAGAAAGTTTGGTGTCTTTTTGGGCCAGCATTTTACCACATTTTAAAGACGTGCCTAGATCAGATATCTTGAGATGTTGAGAGACTCTGATTCATATGTAGATTGTGAGCGGTTTTGGGAGTTGGTGGATGCCAAACTATTGGCTCTGTTTTTGTGTTGTGTTGTATTGTAGTGATTTCTGTTTTGTTTTCCCCTCTTGTGGGAAACCTTGTATTTTCTCTCCTCTCTTTTTATAAAATCTTTCATTATTCATAAAAAGAGAATACTAAATAAATTTAAAAACACTAGTAAACACGCATTTGCGTTGCACGTGGATTATGTAAAATTTTTAGAAACCTCTACTATATACTATATCAAATAACAAAAAAAAAAGTAAGTCTATTTACTTCTACTTTTTTTTTCTAAATATCTTTTGAAGAAAATGTAACAAAATATGATAAAAATAAAAAAGAAAATTACATAACAAATTAGATATTTATTTACTCTAAAACTTTTAATACAAGCGTATAAATAAATATTTTATTTTTAAAAAAATTGAACAATTTAACAAAATTATAGGGATTTTTATATGCAATTAATTTTGTTTTGTTTTTTTTTTAAAAATCCTTCGAATATAAAACTAATAAAATATGATAAAAATAAACTACATAAATTAATAATATATTTATCTACTCTAAAATTTTAAATAAAATTACGTAACTAATTAAATATTTAAGGATTTATATCATTGTAAATTTGTTTTTTTTTTTTTTGAAGTTTAGCACTACATAATATTACAATTATTAATTGAATGGTTCTAAATCTAAAAGTTTGTTAGAGATTTTATATTTATGCATATTTGTTATTTTTTTTGTAAGTTATCTAAATTACTACATTATGTTACGGTTGTGGATATAATTTCCTAAAAGATTATATATCTGCGTATTATAAGTCATCTTATTTCATATGTTATTTTAGTATATCACTTGTACAATTGTGGATACATTTAATGGAAATAATTTTAAAAGGATTCGTCTTTATTAGTCATTATTTAATGAATAAAAATAAGTTGAATGCGATCAACATCTCTTAAAATTATCATATTTTTTTTTTAAGTTATCTAAATTATTACATAAAGTTATGGTTTTTAATTGAATGGGATCTAAATCTCTCAATGTTTGTTAGGGATTATATATCTGTGTATATTTGTTATTGTTTTTATAAGATATCTAAAATATTACATAATGTTACAGTTATTTACTAAATCTAAAACTCTATGGTGTAATATAATTCTTTTTTTTTTCTTTTACAGAACGTAATCTGATCAATTTTGAAATATAAATAATAAACATGAATAAAAAATGGGTTCATATGTGTATTTATCCAATTTTAATAAAAGATTAAAATAAAAGAGTAAAAAATAGATCTTATCAAGTGAATACTTATCTGATACGAGGATTGCTGGCAATGAGAATAGGTACTATAGGGATAAGAAATAAGAAGGAAAGAGACAATACTGTAAGTAAAGAATTCTTATTTGATTCATAAAAAAAGTCCTTATTTGAAGGGATAAGGAATAAATAAGAAAGAGATAATACAGTACATAAAAAACCCTTATTTGAAGGGATTATTGTTTATTTTTACCGTGCTTAACTTAAAGAGTTGATCCTTATATTTAGTTATTTACTGAATTTAAAAGTCATAAAGATCGAGTCATCAGTAACTTCCAATCATTTTGTTTTCTTTCTCTCTCATTTTTTTATATAATTTTTTTTTCTCTTTTGCTATCTTAAGTTTCTAAATCTAAATGATGAATGTTTAGATATGCACTAACATATCTAAGGTTATAATCAAATAATATAAAATCAAGTACAAATAGCAGATAATTATATAAATAATTATAAAACTTTTCAAAACATCTAACAAATCTCAATTCTTCTTTATTTTCATTAAATCGAAGGCACAAACACAAAAGTAAAAGAATTTTACCTGATTCGATGCTAGAATAGTTGGAGAGAGGAAAGCGAGCAAGATAAAGATGAACAAAAGAGAGCAAGATAAAGATGAACGAAAGTGATTTGATAGAATGTATATATATATATACCAATTAATTTGGACCGTTTCACACTATAACTTTTGAGGCATAGCAATTTGGAATGGTTTAGAGGAATGATTGACACGTGTATGCATGAGGGTATTTTTGGAAAGAGAAAATGACAAAACATTTGAGCCCCTTTGTACTTTTTAAAGTAGTAAAGATATGATGTATGCTTGGAGGAATCAACGCACATATGAAAACTCGAGGACAATGATGTATCCAACAGGGGGAGTTTGGTACAGTCTACTTCTAAGAGCAATAAATTTATGCTCGTATTTCCATTTTGGGTGATCTTTGGAAAGATATCTTCAAGCAACCATCTAATTGAGACTTTAATGTTTTTCTCTTCAAAATAAGGTCTAAAGTTTGGCTGCAATGAAATGACAATTTTTAGGGGTCTTTTTGTCATTAGAGTTTTATTTTAGAAGTTGTGCGAGTTCTAAGAGTCATGTGATTTTATTTGTTTGAATTGCTTAGATTAGGATATATTAAGAGTTAAGATTAGTTACTTGGGTCTTATGTTTGGTTTTAAGGTTTCTTTTGTTATAAAAAGATGTTATAAAAACATTCCAAGCAGTCTTTTTGAATTATTGAATGAAAATCAGCCTTTACGCTTTGAGAACTTTTAGGTTGCTTGGATTAGCACCTTACAAGAGGTTTTGTCCTTGGTTTTCCTTCACTAAACCCAGGCTTTGATGGTGTTCTAAGCAATTATAATTCATACCCAACATATTTTAGTTGCATAGCAGGGGGTATATTCCTCATTGCATCACTCCGAAGGATCTTTCTTGCAAATGGGATGAAAACTAAGACCTAGGGTAAGAAGACATTTCCGAAAGAAATCTAAAAGATGGGGTTTTTGACCTTTTTACGAGAAATATGAAAAGCTCACATGCGCTTGGCTTTTTACCTTCATCATACGAGCTTGGCTCCTTCCCACAGATTCCTTGGACGATTAGAGCCCAACACCCCCCTCTTTCTTTCTGATAGGAAACAGAATACTTTTATTAAGAGAGTTCTAAAGAGTACAAAAGTGGGAAGATATTTTCCACAACTAATTTACAAATGTGCAATCAGACTACTCCATCCAAAAACATTGTACAAATCAGCAATTGGACAAGGATCCTTGCCATATAGGTATACACCTTAATACTTAATACAGGGCACACAAATACTAGAACATTTTGGGTTAGTTACCACCAAAATTATTTGGCACAAAATTATTTGATTCAAAGTCTCCACTACTTCTTGGGGTACACATAATGTTTTCTTGTAGGCTTGATTTTAAACTCTGAATTTGTATTGTATGCAACTTTACTTCTCGCTGCCA
>JAUPMG010093188.1:0-12501 GCA_031762675.1 Pachysandra terminalis
AGAAAGAGACCAAATCATTTCAAACCTTAAAAACTGCTCTGCAAAAGGTTGCTTTGGAACTTGAGCAACACAGTTCTAGTAACGTGTGTCGCTTTCACACAAGTCCTAAGGAGCAACGTCACCATTCTTGCCGCCTTACCAGATAAGACAAAACCCCCCTTTAGATAGGTTAGAAAGCAGATATTTATAAGACGGTGAGGTTTTCACCACGTGCTGCTCATTCTGAGAATCCGTCTCAATCAGCCTTTCTAGGGGACAATTCAATGTATAAGGTACTTTACTGATTTCGTATGTTTCGAAGGAAAGTTCCCTTTGGCGGTTATCTTCCTTCCAAGGAAGTCAAGATCAACTATATACTTACACGGTGATCAGTGTATTCTCGAATTACCCATGTAGAGAGTGCCTCGTCAGGGAATTCGTTTCCATGATCAATCGTCCCTATGAAGAGGAGGATGTTTTGAAATCCCCTAAGGTTCATAGCTACAGCAACCAATCCGAGTACCTTCTACTTAGATGAAATCAGAAGTAAAACATGTGAATTCCTATAAGGTGAAGGGAGGGAATGTTCTCAAAGTCTGTGGGAAACCAATCTGCAGGAAATAAGTCTGGAGATGGCGTGCTTTCAACTTCTAAAGCCCTTTGCACTAAGTATTTGCTTCCTAGAAGTGAAAGTCCCAAGATATGACTCGAAATCAATTCATAAGGATGAATGAAAGTGACTTCGAGTCCCAGTTGGTAATTCGGATGCATAAAAGACTGCATTCGAGAGGGTAAACCCAAGTCTGTGTCCTTCGAGGAGAACAGAACCCTTAGTCTTTTGAGGGTGACAAGCCCTTTGACGAATTGACCATCTCAAGGTGGTTAACATCGAATTCGCTTTTGGCAGGAGGGAACATACCTCCTTCGCATTCACCATCTGGAGGTGGTTAGCCTGGAAAGACTTCCTTCGGAATTGTTCGTCGAAGTTGTCCCTCGGATCTGTTTGTCGAGGTCATCCTTCAAATTTGTCCGTCGAAGTTGTCCCTCTGATTTGTCCTTCGAAGTTTCCTCAATCGAGAAGGAATATACCTGTCTTTGTGATCCTTTAAGAAAAAGCAAAAAGTGGTTCTTCGAAGTCTGTGGATGTGATCCAAGAATGACTCCTGAGTTAGAAGCTATAGGAAGTTCTCTCGGTGATCTTTTCTTGAGAAAAAATACCTTTAAAACGTAAGGGTAAGTAATACAATCATTCGAACTCTGTTCTAGAGAGCAAATAGATGTGACTTCGAGGGTCTAATGAAGTCTTAAATATTTGAGGGATCTTTCAGGGGTAGCATGCTCCTAAACATGTCCTCCAAGTAAAATAAGGTCCATCGAGGGAAGAATAAGATTCTCATTCCCTAAGGTGCCAAGAAGGCAATGTGTCGTGGGAACATGAGTCTTCAGTCCTTTGAATACTTCGAAAGTGAGGAAATAATGTGTTTGTTGGATTTTGGACACGTGGCGTTCTCCCACAAGCTGGAATTCAAAAAGGTTGCTTCTCTGAGAAGCTATTATCTTTTTGGTGATAAAAACGACCAGATATCTCCGAGCCGTTTCAAATATCTCATTTCTACCAAACGGTCTAATCACCGTACACAACTGTTGACAACTGGCACGTGAAAAAGACGGGTGTACAATCGTTACAATTTTATAAATGATTCAGTGTCTGCGACTATACTCAAGCGCTTTTAAGAAAGAGCCGTGTGAAAAATAAGATTAAATTGACCCACCTGATCACCACGGTTAAGCTTAAAAGAAGGAAGCGAGATATATCCGCTATATTGAGTAAATATCACGACACGACAAGCAAGATTTTTCCAAATTGTCGTGCGTACGGACACAAGTCACTTTTTTTTTGGTCAGATTTTTTTTTTTTTTTTTTTTTTTGTTCAGAACGGGCACAAGTCGCTTGAGTAGCCGTCAAAAATAACTACCACGTATCCTGATTTACATTGGCCAGGTCGGCTATGTAAAAGAAAAATAAGTACACTTCCGAAAATGCCCTCGCTCACCTTAAACCCCCTCGAAGTACTGCCACTCGCTTCTCTTTTGCCTTCATTCCAAAAGTGGTAATACCCTAGATTTGCAGAGAGGAGAGCTCTGGACTTAGGGTTTTTAGGTTTTTCGGAGCTTCATCAGAGATAGAGAGATTTATTTTGTTCTTCGATTTGGTGGTGTTGGAGAAAGAGAAAGAGAGAGAGAGGGATGAAGATACAATGCAACGCGTGTGATGCAGCAGAGGCGAATGTTCTCTGCTGTGCAGACGAGGCGGCTCTATGCTGGGCTTGTGATGATAAGGTTCATGCCGCGAACAAGCTTGCGAGCAAGCACCAGAGGGTTCCGCTCTCGAGTTCGTCCTCGCAGATGCCAAAATGTGATATCTGCCAGGTACAATCCAGAATTTTTATTTTCTTGTTGATTGATGAACCCAGTTTTGTTCGAGTCTTCTATTATTACCATAATTATTGTGATTATTGTTTGTGCTTTGGGAACTGTTTCCATTTCTCTTCTCTCTTCCGTTTTTTTCTTTCGTTATGAACAGGGAATTATGATTGATTGATTTGAGCAGTCTCCCCCCACCGTTTTTGAAACTCTAATTTTGTAGGGTGGTTTAAATTTTCTTTTTTCCTTAGTTGTGTGATGGATTGATTTGAGAAATCTCTGTAAATTATCTTTTGGCCTGCGCTGTTTTTGTCATAAGGATCAATGATGGACTATGGAATTTTTTTTTTTTGTAAGTTATTCCTTTCTGTGTCAGTAAATCAAAATCAGGAAAGCAGGTTGATTGGGGGGGGGGTGGCGGTTTGATAAGTAAAAAGGCAATTAATAAGTACGTAAGGGCAGAAAGTTTCCCCTTGTGAGACCTATTTTGCTTATTAATTCCTGGAAAATGGTGGGGTTGGGTTAATTCAGTGTTTCATTTATTTGTGATTGATGATTTTGAAGTTTAATTATTTTCATGTAATCAAGTTATGTTCAAGATTAAAATATTTATTGTCAAGGTCACTTCAAGATTAAAATATTCTCATGGATAATTACTGTTGATTAGCCGTTGGTATTGATTGATTGTTATTATTTTTTTTAGTTTATATTGATTGATTAACTGAATGTTAAACTTCAGAGTGTCATTAAGTGGCTTGGGAGCTTTGATCCTTATCTGGTAGAGAATTTTCATTTTTATTCACCAAAATAGGGGACTGAATTGGTTGTTGAATTATTTTCTCTGTTTTACTCTTGCAAGTGTCAATACTCTTCCCTGGATTCCTTCACAAAAAATGATGAAACTAGAGATGTCTTATACATAAAAATTGTATGTGTTATGGCTGATTGGGAAATTATTTTGAGTTACCATCAGACGAAGAAGAAGATGTGGAAATGCCATACTTGTGGGTCACATTTCAAGTTTCTCATGTAATGTTTTGGATTCTAATGTATCAGAGGTGACCGTTCAAGTTTTGGAGTATAGTGGATCAAAGATAACAGTTCAATGATGGCCTCTCATTGACGTATTAGTTCTTATTAAGCCCATTTTTGTCTAGGGAGATGACAGTCAGATTTTCAAAATCTGGATTCAAGTGGAGCTTGTCGAGTTCAACTTTAGGTTTTTGGATTGAAAATATATCAAGATAACATATTTGTGTGTGTGTGTGTATGTGTTTTCTTTTTCTGAAGGAGAAACCTCTCCAATTTTTAGAACCAATTCTGCTTTCTTCTTCTTTGTGAAGAGGTTGTCTCCAATCACGTTAAGGCTGAGTTTGGCCCGGCTTCTATAAGTACTTATTGCAGCTTATAGCTTATATAAGCACTTTTTTAAAATTAAATGTGTGTTTGGTAGTGCTTATGGGTAAGTGCTTACCCATGAGCACTAGAGGAAGGTTACCCATAAGGAGAAGCTTCTGAGAGCAGCTTCTCCAAGGCTCTTATGCGTTAAGCTATTTCACAACTTTAGTAATATTTTTAAAATACCTATTATACCCCTAAACTTTCATAAGCACTTAAATAAATGTTATTTCTAAACTTTAATAATATTTTTATAATACCTATTTTACCCCTAAACTTTCATAAGCACTTATATAAATGTATTTACCAAAGGCTATTTTCTTCAAATAAGCAGTTTATTGTTGCCATGGATAAGTGCTCCCATTGAGCAAATTAACCAAGGAGTGCTTATCCATAAGCACAAGCCGGGCCAAACGCAGCGTAAACCTTAAAACATATATTGTTCTGAGACTGTCCTTGAGGATGATTGATCTGAGATTGCTGCATAAGTTGGGAAACGTATATAATCCTTCATCAATTCCAATTTAATAAGGGGGATGGGTGGGATTAGACTGTTGAGGAAGACCACCCTTCCATATGGTTTACTTTCTTTCTTTTTTCTTTTTCTTTTTTTGGCAATTTTCCGCCACCAGCACTATATCATTTATTTTTCTAGGCGTGATTGTTATGGCCCACCACTTGTGGATTAGCTAGCATTAATAAAAACCTTTGCTACCTTTTGCAGGAGGTCGTTGGTTATTTCTTCTGTTTAGAGGATCGAGCTTTACTCTGCAGGAAATGTGATGTTGCCATTCACACAGCAAACTCATATGTGTCCAGTCATCAGAGGTTTCTTCTTACGGGGGTGAAGGTGGGGCTTGAACCTATCAAACCAGGTGGCTGCAGGAAAAATGAGAATTTGAATTCTGTGGGAAAAATTGTAAAAACAGCATCTCGATCAGGGTCTGGACAAGGTTGCTCAGTGACACGTGAAAATAATCAAGTGTTATCTGGCCAAGTTGGTGGAGTTGGGGGTATGGCAGCAACTAAGGTGCCCTTTCATGGAGACGTCACAACCGAAAGTGCTCCAAAGTGGCATATGGGAAAGGGTGCCACAACTGGCAGTGCTCCAGAGTGGCATATTGATGATTTTCTTGGACTGACAGATCTCAATCAGAATCACGGATATATGGATCTTGGATCATCCAAGGTATGCCTAAAGTTGTCAATAAAATCTTACCATATTTTGTCTATATGTAGCAGGAAACGATAACTGGGGTGGTACAAGTCCCTTGTAGCGCGACACTATTTTCATCAGAAGAGTGGTTATTCCTTCCTTTTCTCATAACAAAACGCACTGCTCCTACAAGAGTATTCCTTTAATGCCTTCTCTGTACAAGTGAGATGCATGCTGGATTTGAGTTCACCAACCTTGAGCATCCTCTAGACTGAAAATCAATCTAATTTGGACTAACATAATATCCCAATGTGTAGACCTATTCTTGATCATGTATAATTGATCCTAGATAACTATCATTGTTGGATTTGATCAAGTTGACCAGAAGTCAAACTCTACTAAACTGGATACCTGTGGTTATAATCTGTAGTTGGAAGATTTATCATCTTTGCGGTTATTCATGATACTAGTGGTGGTAATTCTTGGGATGCTTAAGCTGGCCATACTCATATTACACCATGGTTCATCCATTACTACTACTATTTGATATTGAAATTTCTAGGGAAAAAAAGCCTAAATACCATTAGCTTCTTTCAGGTTTATTTTAGATGTTGCTTGTATTTATCTTTGTTTCATGTATGATGAATTTTGCCAGGCTGATAATGGGAAGGCTAGGGATTCTGAATGGTCTCCAATTTTACGGGCTTTTGAAGAAGATCTGGATATAGACGAGTGCTTGGGTCAGGTACCAGAGATCTCTTTTACTGTGCCACAGATCCCTTCCCCACCTACAACAACCTCAGGGATGTACTGGCCGAAAAGCTTTCAGAATTCACTGTCCGATAATTCAGTATTTGTGCCGGATGTAAGTTACTCTCCAATGCAAAACTTGCAGCGATACCAGTCCAATGCGACCATCACGAAACGCCAGAGACAATATTAATCTCGAAAGTCTATGGACAGAACATAAAAGGTATAATGTTAATACAAGTTCCTTCCTTGTCTGTTTTAGTTTCTACTGCATGTCATGTGGGTTCAAGTTAACCATCTTGCTAGATGGGCTTTGTAGTTTGAAGTAGCTTTTTCTTCTTTTTTTCCTCCTTATCACGTATCTGTTGGTTTCTGAGCTCCCTTTGTAAGTAGATCATCTCTTGTATCATCTCTTTATATATATGTTAGGTTAATATAGTTGTTGTTATTGTTGTTTTTTCTTAATAATTTGATTACATACCAGTGGGAACTTGGCACATCACCTTCTTGCCTCTACAGGAACATAAGTGGACAAATTGGGTACTAAGCTTCCTTTGGCAAATGCATTAGTCTGGTACAATACTCGTGCTCGTGCATCCAAAATTAGTAGGAAGATGGTGATTCTGTTCATCAGAGGAGTGCGTGCCTTCTTTGTCAATCATTTACATCAAATACAGTGTTACGGTGCGTTTGTTATGTATGTATGAGTTGATTAAAACAAAAATGGACACAAATATGACTACTTGTTTTCTTTTTTCTCTTAATTGTTGGTTTACTGTCTCCAAATACACATACCGATTTTCTGAGAATGTGTATAAAAGGTTAACTCTTGTAAAACAGGTTGCTGGGATTGCAAGATATTGTAGGAAAGTGTGGGTCTCAAGAAAAAATATATTCTCATGTTTTTCCAAAATCCCATGGAGAAGGCAGCTCACAAATTCATACTAAAACTGCATGGAGAATGTGGGAATTTGTGAGAACTTCTGATCTTTCGTTTTTCAACCGAACATACCCTTGCAATTCTTATTTTATATCAAAATAATCCTCGAAGATTTAACTTTTTCGCATATTCATACAACATGCAAGTGCTTAGCACTCAAATTTCTTATATATCGTTTTTTCGTGTAACGTTTTCAAATTCATGCGACATTCGAATGCTTTGTACTCAAATTTCGTACATATCACTATTTTTCTCGTGTTCTTTTAGAACGAAACTTCTGACATCACATCCAAATGGAGCCTCAACTGAGAACGTGTTGCGTGGCCTTAACGCATAGAAACATACCTTATTTTCACTTCAAATGAGATGGTGTTGTGTGTTCCTAACGCATAGAAACATTCCTTGCTTTCACTCTTACGCCCCGTTTGGTTCTCATTCTGGATCAGAAACTCATTCCAGGAACTAGTTTCGAGAACTCATTCCAGGAACTCATTTTGAAGGTTTCTTGATTGCGTTTGGTTAGTATGTTATAAAATGAGTTTCAACGTAAAGCAGATGTTTGGTTAACATGTACTAGAATGAGTTTTAGGAAAAAACGTTTAATGTTTTTTTCCTTTTTAACTACAATTATTTTTATAAAATCTCATGTTACAGTTTCTTTGCCATTAACAGATGAAAAACTGCATCCATATGAAGTTGATGAATTCATTGGAAAACTCATTGTTGCATTAATGGAAGAATCTTCAACCCCACCAGAAAAATTCTTTGGATTCCATTCCTTTTGGAGTTGAGGAGAATTCACCCCAGTTTCTGATTTTGAAGCAAAGAAACGAACCCCAAAAAAGAGGGGAAAAAAATAGCCAGAACAAACTCCATTCGATTTCTTTTGCAAAAACCCTAGAAAAACTTCATTCGATTTCTTCTATTAAATCTCCAAAATTCTATTCAAAAAACCCATATTAAACTTTCATTCAATCATCTATGAACCTCTCTAAATCTTGTGAATAGTAGAGAAGGGATTGGGTTTTCTGGTTTTGAAGCAAAGAACGAACCCAAAAAAGAAAGGAAAAAAAAAAAAACTTGAGAGATTTTGATCTAAAAAAGACAAAGCAAACAAGAGAAATGAGAGAGAGAGAACATACAAGATTTCTGCAACAACGATCGTCTTCCCTAACAAATGGAATGAGAACCCAACTTCTTTGTCTTTCTTTCTGAGAAGGAAAAAGGTCGATCTAAAGAAGATGACAAAATTACAAGTTTGCCATCATACCATTTTATTTACAAGTTCGCCACAGCAAAAATGCAAAACTCATTCTCAAATTTCAAAAACGGGTTGAGAGGTGATTTTGGGTTCATGTGTATTTTCTCATTCTCATTTTGAGAAAACTCATTCTATCTCACCTAACCGAACACTCGATTTTTTTGTCAAAACTCATTCCAAAGCTTGGAACTCATTTGAAGCCCTGAAATGAGTTCCGAAAATTGGAGCCAAACGAGGCCTTAATACTTTGACGGGTGATACTTGTTTATGCTCATAAAAACCTTCCTTTCTTTCTTTTTTTTTTTTCGGTAAATTATAGTTACCTCCCATGAGGTATGAGTAAATAACAGAGACCTCTCTTCATCTATCTAAAATAACACCATTCTCCTTGTTATCCAACGTCAAATTAACCGTTTATTATGTTTTACTAAAATGCCCTTATTGATTGATAATTTTTACCAATGCAAAATTATTTTTTTTGAATAAAAGAACTACCCTCTATTAGTAATTGTTGAGGAATTTTTTATTATTTTTTTAAGAGAACGAGGTTTAACCTTTTACACTCGTTGAACCCTTACACTGTTTCATTCTGACCGCTGGCTATCTCCGATAGGAACAGAGCTACCGACCATCACCCATTTGACGATGACGACGGAATCCATTCGTCATTATCCGTAGGCTGTTAACCTTTTCCAAAACTCCAAATTAACTAACAATGGAAAATAAATAAACAGAAATTTTATCTTTGTTATCGAGGCTTTGCTCCTCTTAGAGCTATGATTTTCGGACTGTGGGAAAAGCTATGATTTTCGGACTGTTGTTTTCCATGTTTTCTAGTGGGTACGCTTCTAGAACCACGAGGAGCAGTCCGCCCTGAAAGAGAATAGGCCCATGATGCCTTGGAACTAGAGCAAGGAATCCCAACAACAGGATTCTGTCAAATACCCATTAACTATTAGCAACACACATCCGATGTTCGATATAAATTATTTACAAAATGAACCATTCATTTAATTTGATTGGATATCATACAATTGTTCTACAATTAAAGATACAGACTTGTCAAGGCTAGATATAACTTATATATATCAACCAACAAATGCTCTGTTGATGCTCCAAAGTGAATGAACTTATTTTCTACGATCTAATAGTTTTATATAAATGCAGCAAACGGATGTTCTGTTCAGTTTCACGTAAGGCACTAAAAACAGAGCATCTGTTGGAGAGAGAGAGAGAGAGAAAGAGAGAGAGAAATTCTTATATCTGAATGGTTTTTGTGATGAACTCGTCAACATCCACTTTGAATCTCAATCATATAAACTTATGTTTTCTGAACTTTGAACTCTAACCAAGTTATGGTGCCTTCAATTTTGCAGAATGTAGACTATGCTTGTTGATCTTTGTTGTCTTTTTTTTTTTTTTTTTTTCTTTTCAATTTTGTTTGGGAATCTTTTGAATTAATGGGGTTGTGATGTTTTTATCAAATGGCAATTAAAAGGTCTAATTGTTTATAGTGTTGTAGGAATTATCCTCTCTTTTAATTTCTCAAATCCCAGATTTTGATAAAAAATTATAAACTATTATGCAAACAACTTAGAGATGCCATTAGGAGGGTTGATTATAACATTGACTAACGGTGTCTGTGCGGCTGCTCCGGCTAGAGCTTGCAATCTTTGACCCGACCCGCCAACCCTCCCAAACCCAAACCCACCCGCATTTTAGCGGGTTTGGGTTCACATTTCCAACCCGCGAGTTGGGTGCGGGTTGACCCGTGTGACCCGTCGGATTAGAGACATAAACCATTAGTATTATATATCATAATTATTGTATATAAAAATGACCTACACTATATAAGCCACACTAAGATTAGGGTTCCATTTCAATTTTCAAACGAATCAAGCTCTAGTTTTCTTTTATGGATTATTAAGAATTGAAAGTTTGGTACACAGAATGTTGCTTTAAACTAAAATTATCAGTTCCAAAGACAAAAGCAAAAAGTTGTAATTTTATAAGTAAAATATATAAGATGTTAGATGAGAAAAATGACTGAAATGTATATTAAAACAATGTTGGTTTAAAAATTCTGAGAATTTTTTTAAAAAAAATGGTGGGTCAGACGATTTTGAACGGGTTGGGTGCGGGTTGAGGTTTCTCAACCCGTTCAGAAAACAGGCAGTTTCAGGTTTAGGGTCAACCTCTTGATATCCTATGCCAACCCGACCCGAACCCGCCTGACTGCCACCTCTAGTTCCGGCCTACTCGTGCGACTACGTGGATATGATTATAAATTTTCCTTGGTGAAGAGATGAGAGACAAAGGAATGAGAACGAAGCTCGTGGTCATTTAACCTAAGCAAGAGGGGTAAATGGGAAGGGTATATTTGGAACATGGTTTCCTAAAAAAAAAAGGTAGAAAGGTCTCCTAATAAATTCTCTTTTAATAAAGGGTGATTTGGTCCTAATACAATTATAAGTATGCTGACGTGTACAATTTCCGTCACTCATTTAGACGGTCATTTAACAGAAGGGAGGTGAGTGTGACCTCCCTTTAAACGTGGAGAGAAGATAGTGATATTTCAGAAAGGAGAAGGGAGGTATGTGTTATTTATGCATACCCCAAGAAAAGTAACTGTAATTTATCCTTTTCTTTTTATGAGAAGATTTGGGTCTCGATTGAATCAGCCAGTCTAGAGCACTAACCAACTAGCCTTGCTCTTGTCCTGTGCGGCCCTTATTGGAAGATGTGTCACATTATTCTTCTTATTAGAAGAGTGAACAAATATAACCGAATGAAAATAAGTTGAAAATACCACAGTATTCTCGATAAAGATATCAAGATCAAATCATCTATTAGCGTTTCCTATGTTTGCTTCTGTAACTTTGAATCAACTTCCATTTGGATAGAGGGAAACCTGCGATTGATAGCTAAAGGGATAGCTTCTCTGGCTGTTCATATATGGTTGCACAGTTCATATGTAACGATAGCTAAAGGGATAGCTTCTCTTGCTGTTCATATATGGTTGCACAGTTTATATGTAACGACTCGATCAAACGATTACAAGTATTTAATTAGATAATTATTGTTATTATTATTATTATTATTATTATTATTATTATTATTATTATTTTTACGGATGCTAATGTGATGAAAATATTAGATGTTTTTTTTTCTTGTGATTTCAAAGAAATACCATTTATCAAGATATTAAAATATATAGGAAAGATTTTCTATGCCCCAAGCATGAGGAATTCTACCTCATGATCTCATCTGATGGCATGCTTCAGAATACCCAAAAATACTCTCCACTATCTGTCTCATGATCTCATATGATGGTGAGCTTCAGAATACCCAAAAATACTCTCTCCACTATCGATAAGCTGAGACAAAACTTTCTCTAGGGTCATGATCAATCAAAAAGAAAATTGCACTACTTGAAGTGGAACATGATTTGTACTACTCCCTGTAGTCAAGGTGGACTTCATTTGAAACAATTGGAACATCAAAACACAACATTTATGGTCAAGTGGGGTTGGCGACTTTTGTCCCAGGCTTTGTGGGGTATTCAAATACAAAAGAAATACATTCCTCAAGGGAATTTTCGTATAGTGGGTGAGCAATTGCATAGAGCTTTTTGGGGTTGGAAAAGCATCATTCAGACTAAAGATGTCTTGAAGCATAGGTATGGATGGCAAGTTGGCAATGGTAACAAAATTGATGTTCATTCGGAGGCATACTTTTTTTGGTGGGCACACGTCACGCCAAGCAAACATCTGTGGCAAAAGGTTTTAGCAGTGGTCTTGGCAGACCGCCCCTATTAATCTTATCTTTCAGTGACAATAACGCCCGCCGATCAAAGTCAATTTTAAAAATAAAAAGTTCTGAATTATCGGTGATCGCCGCTAATGATTTCTGGTTAAAACAAATAGAAGAACAAGGAAGAGAGAGAGAGAGAGAGAGAGGAAAAGAAAACCTTCTGTTGGGAATTTGAGGGATAGAATGAAATAAGGGAATGGCTCAGGTTTGGAGTTTATTTATAGGGATTTCTGAGGATTTAGGTCCATGCAGGACCGCCTCTAATTAGAGCTAATTTAGGGTGGTTCGGCCTGGACCGTCGACAAACCTTCAATTTGAAACCTATGCTTGTGCGAGATTTTTCTTGCCTAGCGGAGGCTTTAGCAACTTTCCAGGCATTACCGCCTCTAATTAGAGCAAATTTGGGGTGGTTCGGCTTGAACAGCCGACGAACCTTAATTTGAAACCTCCGCTTGCGTGGGATTTTTCCCGCCTAGCAGAGGATTTAGCGGCGGTCTGGGTAGGACCGTTGCTAATTAGAGCAAATTTGGGGCGTTTTGGCTTGGACCGCTAATGTGTTGATTTATAAACTAGTCGCAATAAGACAAATCCTTGAAGGATATGACTATTTTGAGGGTGTTGAACCTCAAGGACTGATGGGATTTAGAATGTTAATTTTACCAGATTAATTCAAACTAAATTAATAGACAGATTAAAGGAATATGTGAATTTAATTCTAAAAAACTAAATTAACTAAATTAAAGGGATTAAATCACTAAAAAAAAAGAGTAAAATAATGAT
>JAUPMG010093199.1:0-12501 GCA_031762675.1 Pachysandra terminalis
ACCGAGTAACCACATTTTGTTTTTTGCTTTTCCAAGTTACCAAATTACCTCCAACAAATGTACAATACCCAGTGGTACAACGTCTATCAATCGGATTTCCAACCCAATCTGCATCAGTGAATCTTGTGATTTTGGTCTGCCCATTCTTTTCATCCATATCCCGCATCCTGGAAAAAATTTTAAGTACTGAAGAATTCTATTAACAACACTCATGTGATTGGTTCCAGGAGCATGCATAAATTGACTAACCAAACTAACTGTGTATGCAATGTCAGAATGAGTAATAATCAAGTAGATCAGTCTGCCAACCAATCGCTAGAATCTACCAATGTCAGCTAATGGTTCTCCATCCATGCCTCGTTTGCCCATACTATCTGTAGGAGTAGTATCAGGTTTTGAACCCAATTTTCAAGTTTCTTGCAGAAGGTCTAGCACATATTTTCTCTGATTTATGAATTAACCCTTTTTTGAGTAAGCAACTTCTATGCCCAAGAAGTACTTTAGGAGCCCCAAAACTTTGATGTCAAACTTCTTGTGAAGTCTCTTAAGCCTGTTGATTTCCTCTTTATCATCTCCTGTAATGACAATATCATCCACATAGATTAAAACAATAGTTGTACCATAAGTACCTCGTTTGATGAACAAGGAGGAATCTGCAACACTTCTTTGGAATTTCCCTGCCTCGAAGCTGAACTAAGCTTCGCATATCAAGCTCGAGGTGACTGTTTTAGTCCATATAAAGCCTTGTTTAATTTACAAACTAGGTTCTTTTGTGACTGTTGAGAGTGTCTGGAAGACTCATATTTACCTCCTCTTCCAAGTCTCCATACAAAAATGTGTTTTTAACGTCTATTTGGAAAAGTGGCAAATCATAATTAACAACAACAGATAGAAGAACACGAATTGTTTTCATTTTTGCTACAGGGCCAAATGTTTCCTTGTAATATACTCCATAGGTTTGGGCAAATCCTTTGGTAACTAATCTGGCCTTATATCGTTCAATTGTTCCATCACTGTTATACTTGATTTTATATACCCACTTGCATCCAACCCGTTTCTTTCCTTCCGGTAGTCTGACAATATCCCATGTGTGATTTTCATCTAGAGTAAGAAGTTCTTCTTTCATAGATTTTCTCCAAATAGGTAAGGAATTGGCTTCTTGAAAACTAGTTGGTTCTTTGACATTAGAAATGGAGGTCAAGAAGGCAAGATGAGATTGAGACACATTTTTGTAAGACATGTAATTCTGGATAGGAAAGGTGGTAGTATGATAGGTGTAGAATTCTTGGAGCTTAGTAGGTGGTTGAGAAATACGGGTGGATCTTCGAAGACCATCTTCAATGGGAGCAATGGGTTCTTGAGGTTCAACGCCTTCTCGAACTCTACCTTGACACCGCTTAGAAGGTTCTTGAACTTTGGATCGCTGACAATGCTCGATGGGGACAATAGGTAGAGGAACACTCTCTATAGGGTACTCCCTCTGAGGCTGAGTCCCAAGGGTACCATCTAGTGACAGAGAAAAGTACGACTCAATCTCAACAAAGGAGACATCCCGAGATATGAAGAGTTTATTAAGTTAAGGATTGTGACATTTATACCCTTTTTGTGGAGGAATATCCAAAAAAGCACACATATAGTGACACGGACATCAATTTTATCACGATGGGTAGGGAGGGCATGAACATAACAAAGAAAACCAAACACACGAAGATGAGAGATGTCAATTTTTCGATTTTTAAGGACTTAAATGGGAGATTTATAGCCAAGGACTCGACTGGGAAGTTTGTTAATAAGGTAGGCAGCAACAAGTATACCATGTGACCAATAAGGTTTGGGGTACATGCATTTGGAACATAAAAGCTCGGGTGACTTCCATTAAGTGTCTATTTTTCCTTTTCGTTACACCATTTTGTTGAGGAGTTCCAACACAACTAGTTTGGTGTATGATTCCCATGCTACGCAAGTAAGCAGAAAACGGTTTATTATCATATTCAGTACCATTTTCAGAATGAAGAGTCTTGATTTGGGCACCAATTTGAGTAATAACTATACTATGGAAGTCTTTAAAATTGGAAATGACATCACTCTTAAATTTCATTAAGTAGATCCATGTAGCACGAGATTTATCATTAATGAATGTAACAAAATATTTAAAACCATCATAAGAATTAATTGGTGCTGAACCCAAAACATCAGAGTGAATTAATTCAAAGGTTCAAATGACAAGTTCATGGAAGAAGGGAAAGGTAAACGAGTTTGCTTAGATAATTGACACACCTCACAACCATGAGAATCAACAGGTATAAAAGGAAAGAAAAGAGACAAAGTTCGATAAGAGGGATGACCCAACTGCTTATGCCAAAGTCCACTTGTTTGTGTGGAGTCAACAATCAAAGCTTTATTCGGCTGATGGAGTTGATATAGACCGTGAGCAAAGGTGCCTTCACCAATCGTCTTCCCTGTGACTAGGTCATGAAAGGTCACAGAAGTTGGGGAGAAAATAACATTGCAATTTAATGAGTTTGTAATTTTCCCAACAGATAGAAGTTTAGCAGGGAATAAGGGTATATATAAGGCTTCTGAACTAGGAGAGTCAGAAAACACAACAAGTTTACTGTGACCTTGAATCAAAACAAAGGCGCCATCAGCAACGGGCACATATTATTTATCAACTATTTTTTTAAAGTCAGATAAACAACCTAAATCATTGGTCATGTGGTATGTGGCTCCAGAGTTAAGAGTAGAAGATGAAGGTACTGATGAGATTTTGTCAAACTTACTAAACTGTTGGAGAAGTTGTGTCAATTGCGCTAGAGAAACTTGAGGATCCAATGAAGTAGTATTTGGAGACTTATCAAATTTAGGCTTGAGATGAGGATATAAGACCCAACAATTCTTTTTTAGATGACCAATCCTGTGGCAGTGACTACATCGAGGACGATTACCTGTATTGTTGTTGCCATCCTGTATTGTCGTTGCCATACCGTTTCTTATCACTCTTCTTTTCAACAACTAGGGCACTAATTTCAAACACCTCTTCAGTAGACTTCCATGTTCATTTCCTTTTTTCTGGTCTCTTCTTGTTGAATGATAGCACAAACATTTGAAAAAGATGGTAGGTTTGGACTCATCAAGATTTGACTTCTGAGATTCTCATATTCAGGTTTTAAACCAGCAAGTAACTGAAATATTTTATCATGTTCTACTCTCTTTTGTAATATTTTGAGGTATGTATTGAGAGGACAATACATGGCCAATTCATCCCACATGCTCATTTTCCCAAGATGCTCGGTAAAAGATTTTTCTCCATGTTTTGACTAAGCAATTTCTTTTTTTAACTGAAAGATTCGTGCTGAGTTATTTTGGTGACCATACATCTCTTGCACAGTCCCAAAGGTCTTTAGCAATCTCAGAAAAAGTAAAAATTTCAGCAGTTTTGGATTCTATAGAGTTTAAAAGCCAAGACATCACTAATTGGTCATTTGATTGCCATTCCTCAAACTTAGGATCATCAAGATTGGTTGCCGAATTTTTTCCATTAATGTATCCCAATTTTGATTTACCACCAAAAGAAAGATAAACCACCCTAGACCAAGAAACGTAGTCGAGTCCATTCAAGAGAACCGAGGTAAGTCTCATGCTAGGGTTAACATCAATCTCATGAATCATCAGTTTATTTTTCTCAACAACCATTGAATTGAAAAGAAAATAAAGATCTGACCTGATATGTGAAAAAATATGTTCCAATGATTCAAGAGGTATGTAGCCAAACATGGTCCTACCAAGAGAATTGTGTAACGGTAATTTCTGGCTTGGATAATGGCAAACTGAGATAAACAACTTTATGGCGTAACTGTAATTTCGTGCTTGAATAGTGGCAATCTCAGAGACAACTTTTCTCTCTCTCCAAGAACATTGAATAAATTTATGCAGAACGTTGCAAACGGCCAGAAAAAAAAAATCACGAACAGGTTGGCAGCCGGAGAGTAATAACCACGACAAATTGTTTGACGTAATCAAGGCTCACGAACTAGCAGAGGTTTTTTCAAACAAAATCAGCGGCAACATAACCAATGCTTTGATACCATGTAAAATAATAAAATAAGAAGAAGGTGCACAAGATATAATGTGATTCGACAATGCCTACATCCACAGGAGAGGAAGAAAATCCACTCATAGTTGCTCAAAGAGAGCACACATAATAAATTAAGTTACAATCACCAATTTAGGGAAGGAACCCTTTTAATCAAGCAACTACTAAAATAGGAATAGAAACTTTCTCTTCTTCTCCTACAACAATAGACTGCACATACAAATGAAGAAACAACATATATAATCACTTGTGTAGTTTAGTAAATCTTATCATTTAGCTATAGAAATACTTACAGTTGGGAGAGTCTTGCAAGTGTTGTTCTTTTGCAATCATTGAATTTCCAAACAAGTGCACCTTTCCCATCAAAAGTTCCTCCACCAGTGAGTATAAATTGGTTCAATGAGTCGAACGTAAACCATTCTGGAGAAGAGAATTTGTTCAAATATGTTGGTGCTATTACGATCCCTTTCAAGTTGACAGTTATCGGTAACATGTTGTTGCACGGCCCAACTAAAAATTTACCAGAAGGGATCATAAGAACACTCCTATTACTTCTTCCATTGGCATGCTACATTCCATGCCTCGTTAAATGTCTGCACACACACATACAAACACGTATAAACACATGAGTGAGATAACAAACAATAAACATGTACTTTTGATTATAATCTCACCTTTGTGCAATCGGTCTTACTATCAGGTTTAGCACCGAAGCTTGTAACATCAAAAACTTTTGCATGAGAGACACCTTCTTCCATTGCACTGATGACAACATCAACTACTGAAACAAAGAAGAGCAAACTAATGAGTTTGCTCGACCAATCAGTCGTGGTCAGAAGAGCCATGCATGGAAAAGAAGAGTGGAGAGTATTAAGGAAGTAGTAGGGAGAAGTGGAATTGCAGAGACAATCAAAGTAGTGAAGAGAAGAGATGCAGTGGGATTGGGAAGGGAGTAAACCCTTAAATAAGTGGTGATGAATGGTGATGACCATCTTCTCTTCTTTTTGATAGGTGATATTCTCTCTTAATGGAAACTTCCATTTTTTTTAAGAATAGAAAAGTCTAATTTGATGTTTGAAAAAATCTGCATCAACCTACTAGTTTCTTTATAAACGTATTGGATGTGTAAAACTTGACATGGAAAAGGCATATGATAGACTAGAATGGCCCTTTATTAAAAAACTCTTACTGCGACATGGTTTTAATGAAAAATGGATTAGCATTATTATGGAGTGTGTATCCACGGCTTCATTTTTGATCAACCTTACTGGTGAAAATGTTGGCTTATTTTCTAACTCTCGGGGCATCAGGCAGGGAGACCCTCTTTCTCCTTATATCTTTATTCTCTGTGTTGATGTGCTTTCCAGATTGTTGAAAAAAGAAGCTCAATCGACCAAACTAGTGGTCGTTTTGTCCACTAGACAATGACCTGTTATTTCTCATTTACTTTTTACAGATGACTACTGTCTTATCTTTGCGAAAGCATCCTTTATAAGAAATCTGCTATACAGATTGAACCCAACTCTCAGAAGATGCTTGGGGGTTTGTTTGATGACTGACCAGGAGAAATATCTTAGAGCCCCACTTATCACTGGTAAAGTAACCAAGTCATCCTTTGTTCCCATACTTGACAAGATCAAATGCAGAATTCAAGGTTGGAAAGGTAAGCAGTTCAGCAGGTAAATCGACTTTGGTTAATACTGTCCAATCTTCTACCCCTCTTCATATTATGAACAGCTTCAATCTTCCTTTATATGTTACCCGGAATATTGATGGGCTCCAGAGGAACTTTATGTGTTCCAACCCAGATGGAACAAACAAAAGTCATTGGGTGAACTGGAATTAAGTTTGTACGCTCAAGAAGTTGGGGGGTTCGGACCTCTCCCGAGCTCAAGATGTTAACTTAGCTTTTAAAATCAAACTTGCTTGACGATTCTTAAACGAAAAAGACAAGCTCTACACTAACTTTTTTAGGAAAATCTACCTTCCTAGACATGAATTCCTGGACAAACCTAGTAAAAATTCTGATTCCATGCTATGGAAAGGTATTTTGAAAGGCAGGGATAACTTAAAGATGGGGATTTGTTGGAAAACCACCTCGGATGCAGATATAAAAATCTGGCATGATAAATGGGTGACTAATTATCCCCTTCTAGAGTGTCTTAATGTTGATGATTTACTAATCATCAGCAGTGATCTATCATCTAAAGACCTATTAAACGACCAAGCTGAATGGGATTGGCAAAAAATTAAAGATAATATTCCTGAAAAACTTTGGAATGTTTTCTACACAATCCCTGTTCTGTCGAATTCCAATGACACCCCTTTTTACTGGGACACTGATCAAGACAACAAATTCTCAATTAAATCGATGATTGCTTTGACTAGAGATCAACAAGGGCTAGATATCCATAGACCTATTAGAAAGCAGGGGAGTGCATGGAAAGTTTCATGCAATCCCAGAATCCAACATTTTATTTGGCCACAACTATTATAATATCTAACAATACTATATATTATTATATTGTTTAGTGCCTCTGGTTAAATAGGAATGCCTAGGTTTTTTGTGGCACCAAATGCATCCCTGAGGAAATCATTTCTTCGGCGTGCAGACTCCAATGCGAGTTTGTCCATGCTTCAGTTGCCCCCCTTCGCTTGGCGTCTTCTTTCTTCCACATCCCTCACAAGCGGAACGTGTGCACTAATACACTCTTCATCCAGTGGCACCCCCCTCCTATGCATCGGATAAATTCAATGGGACTTTTTGCTTGAACCTCACTTGTGCTTCATTGGGAGCTCTTCTTCGTGATCGTGATGGACGGTTCCTAAGGGGTGGTTCTTACCAGTTGGTCATGAGTACCATTACTACGGGGGAAGCATGGGGAGCATGGATGGGACTCAAGCTAGCTACCGAGTTCTTTGATGCTAACGTGATCCTGGAGGGTGACTCTCAAGTAATCATCAATGCTATCAACAACATGCATGACCTACCTGATAACTCTGATCAAATCGTAGCCAAAATCAGATCCCTCGTTGCGAATTGGCGAGGTCAAGTTCAAATCATGCCTTACGGGAAAGAAATTTTGCCGTGGACCACCTGGCTCATTTGGCTTTGAACAGCGACGATCATCATATGATCAATGATACATCTCCAAATTTCCTCAAGCACATTCTCCAGGATGATTTTATGGGTAGACATACTGCTCGCATAGTTAGAATGTGAGCATATCCTTATCAACCAAAAAAACAAATATGACCTATTCCTTTTTCTACTTTCTTTTTTAATAAAAATTTGAATTTTCTAATTACATGTTGCTTCTTACAAATAATAATTAATGGAAAAAAAATAGAATAATATATTGGAATAGAAAAGTCGAGTTTGATATAAGACACAATCTACATCAACAACTATTTTCTTTTAAGCGTAAATGAGCTATTCTTTTTTCTATTTTCATTTTTAATAAAAGTTTGAATTTTATAATTAGAATGTTGCTTCTTCCAAATAATAGTTAATGAAAAAAAAAAAGAAAAAAAAAATATTGGAATAGAAAAGTCTAATTTGGTATATGACACAATCTGCATCAATCTACTATTTTCTTTGTAAACGTATATGAGCTATTCCTCTTTATATTTTCATTTTTAATAAAAATTTGAATTTTCTAATTAGAATGTTGCTTCTTCCAAATAATAGTAAATGAAAAAAAAAATATAGAAAAAAAGATATTGGGAAATACCCCACTCGGATAACACTGTTTTGCTTTTCACTAAAAAAAGGAAAGAGGGCTTGATTTCTAAATTCCTAGCTTACCCAAGGAGAGCATTTCATCTGGACTATCGTCTGGACGAGGTGTGGATTTCTACCACAGGTCCAGATGAAATGCTCGTGCCTTTCACGTGTGTATTAATGCTGGTTTCCTTCATTCCGTTAACGTGCTTTAAAAAAAAATCAAATCCAAAACGAGAAAAGAATACTGCGTGGAAAGAGAAACAAAAATTTTTCCTGCCCCTTTTCTCACTCAATTGCATCTTCTTCAGCTTTTCTATTATCTGATTTTTTTTCCCTTTCTCTTCTCTCATTTCTTCAATATTGTTCCCTTTACTATTTTCTGCAACAAAAATTCTTCTTGCCCCTTCTCTCTCTTAGCTGCATCTTCTTCAGCATTTCTATTGTTTGATTTTTCCCCTTTCTCTTCTCTCCTTTCTTTAATATTGTTCCCTCTACTGTTTTCTGCAATAGAAATTGTAACCTCACAAACAAATCTTCTTCGCGACAACGGACATAATCTATTCTACAACAGAATCTCTTTGCGACAACGGAATCTCGTCAGAATCTAACCTAACAGGTAACCTTGTAGCCTCTTATTGCATCTAGGTGGCTAATGTATGGGTCATCATTTGCATTATTATTTTTATTTAGGGTTTTGGTATTTTCTTTCCGGTGATTGATTCTCTCTCTACTTTTTTCCAATTAGATTTGCAAAACAAAATAGATGAGATGATCAATGTTTAGGGTTCACTGGTCATATGCATATAGTCTTGTTTTGATCAATGGATTATGGCTTCTTCACATGTTCTCCTTATTTTTAAACCTCAATACATGTCTATTTATCATTTTCTCTGAAGATATCGTTAGGTGTTGTTTGACTGAGTACAAGCATTACAACGCGGAGTACAAGTATTAAAACATAGAGTACCATGTTGTAATGCTTGTTCTCAGTATTGTAATGCTTGTACTCCATGTTGTAATGCTTGTACTCCGTTTTGTAATGCTTGTACCCTATGTTGTAATATTTGTACTCTATTTTGTAATGCTTGTACTCCGTAGGTACAAGCTGAACAATCTACGCAGATACTACTTATGACTTGAACACATTTTGTATTATTATTTTTGTTTCTTTAATTTTTAATTGCATTTTAGTTTTTGTGTTATTAAATATCAAACAGGAATCTGTAGCTTTGGGTGCTTACAATATTGTTGCAATGACTTCCGGTTATCCTCAAGCTCCAATTATGTACAAGTCATCATTTTTAACTCAATTGGACACAACAGAATCCCAACGTGTATAGAAATCTGTATCATCAACAGAATCTTATCATGAACCACCACCAAGTAGGCAACAATAGTTTTAAAGAAATGCTTTTGATAATTTTTATTTAGCGCTTATTCTATGTTAGCATTAATGACTAACCTTTAAGTTATATCACATTCGTTATCATGCAATTGTTCTAATGGATTATTTATTATGCAGCAACAAGATGCATATACTAGACGATTATATCCAAAGCAAGCCCTTCCCACTATTGGTTCACAACAAGACTCTACCAATAGTAATAAGTATCTATTATTTTTTTTAAATCATTCGGCATTTACTTCTTAGGTTTTTAGCATCAAAATGTTATAGAAATATGAAGGTTGTGGAAGAGATGGCTATTCGTGTTCTACTTTTGTTTTCTCAGGCATATCTGAATTTTGTTGAGCAGTTGGAGCTTCTGAGTAGGTAGGTTGGATTGTAGCTGCTGGTTTGGAATTTTCTTTGTTCTCTTTCTTTTTGAGGATTTTACTATGGTATGGGTTCTTGGAAGGGAGAGGAAGTGGAGCTTTGTTAGAATGCTCTGTTTTTTCAAGGTTTTGTCTAGAGTTGGTGACTAATTGTGTTCCACTTGTTTTGTATGTTTGCAAAGATGCTGTTGCAATGAGTAGTTGTTGATGTAGATATCTACAGATGTAGGGGGTTGCTGCTGGGATGGTTGGATGATTTGCTACATTTCTTGATGGTTCAATTTGTGTATACTTGAGTAAAGGTGTTCAGTTATAGGGTTACTTTGATAGATTTGATGTCATGTTGTAATGGTTGTCTAATTGTGGCAGCTTTTGTTCTTGAATATGTGAAGATATCCATTATTTGTGTTCCACTTTTGTTTTCTCGGGCATATCTGAATTTTGTTGAGCAGCTAGAGCTTCTAAGCAATTTATGTTCGACTTTTGGGATTTTCTTTGTACTGTTTCTTTTTGAGGATTTTATTGCGGTATTCCACCTTTGGGTATGTGACAGGTTATGATTAATGTTTCTCTAATGCATGATGCTAAAATTTTGCTTTGTCAAAACTGTTTATGATGCGTAGCAATTGAATGATAACAATTTCATTATATTAGAAACAATATTAAGGTAACCCAATTACTCTTAAGAGGTTTAAGGATTTATGGTAAAAATTTAATTCTTGTAAGCTAGCCATTTGCAAAGCAATCCCAGCTTCAATGACTTAATAATATACAAAGAAGCTCCAAAACCATATTCCACAAAGAATACAAGCATTACAAAATAGAATACACGCATTAAAATACGGAATACAAGCAGTACAATACGAAGTACAAGCATTACAACATAGAGTACAAGCATTATAACAAGGAACACAAGCTATACAACACAGAGTACAAGCATTACAACACCAAGTACAAGTATTACAACATAGAGTACAAGCACTACTAAACAAAGTACAACCTATACAATACATCATAGAGTACAAGCATTACAACATAGAGTACAAGCTATATAACACAGAGTACAAGCATTACAATAGAGAGTACAAGCATTAAAACACGGAGTACAAGCAATACAACACGGAGTACAAGCATTGCAATAGAGAGTACAACAATTACAAAATGGAGTGCAAGCATTACAACACAGAGTACATTACAACATGGAGTACAAGCAATACAACACCGAGTACAAGCATTACAACACGGATTACAAGCAGTTTGTAATGCTAATACTCCGTGCTATAATGCTTGTACTTCGTCTTGTAATGCTTGTACTCCGTTCTATAATGCTTGTACTCTTTGTTGTAATGCTTGTACACCGTGTTGTATTGCTTGTACTTCGTGTTGTATAGTTTATACTTTGTGTTGTAATGCATGTACTCTTAGTGGAATTATGGTTTTGGGGGTTCATTGTATATTATTAAGTCATTGAAGCGGGGATTGCTTAGCAAATGACTTGCTTACAAGAATTAAATTTTTAACATAAATCCTTAAATCTCTAAATAGTAATTGGGTTACTTTAATATTGCTGTAAAAAAGAAACTTTTGTACATGACAATGTAACATCAACCAACAAGATTTTACATTCAATTGCTAAGTAACATAAATCATAACCTGCCACATACTCAAAGATTTTACATAAATTTTGAACAACCATCACCCTCAAGGTGGACAGCTGCTACAATTAGACAACCATTACAACATGACATCAAACCTATCAAGGTAACCCTGTAACTGAACAACCTTATTCAAGTCTACACAAATTGAACCATCTCTTATAAGCAACAAACCAACAGTAGGTGCAACAACCAAGTAACCACTGGATTCAGCAACTGCTCCCTATCCTTTTGTTCCTCACTTTCCTCACCTTATCTCATTCTATGAATAAAAAGAGACAAAACAATAAGTTCATCCTGTGTAAGAGATAGATCTTCAAACTGAAGTCATAGAGAGTTGTCTTGGGAAGATAGTTAAGTGACAAATAATGGCCACAACTTGAACAAAATAAATGTGTCTTTTGACATAAAAAATTACACATTTTAGAAGCAAATGAAGGTAGAGATAACAAGGTCATGTCAACAAGTATCCAACACCGATTCTTGCTAAGGACATCAGCAAGTCCTTGAAAAAACCAAGTCATCAACTATGTGAAAAACAAGCAGCAACCCAAAATATAAGTTATAATCATTAAAAAATTCTAGAGGGATTGCAATCGCCTAGTCTGATTGGGGTTAGGAGTTGGCTGTAAGGAAACCTAGTAAGATGATTTATATAACATGCAAACTAAACTTACCAACTCTACTTGTGAGCTCTACCTCTTCCCCACCTAAACGGATTGGGGTTAGGGGTTGGAAGCAAATAACAAGAGTTATATACAACAATGATTTCTCTACTCTTTTAGTTTTCCAAGATGAACATTAAGAAATCGTGAATGCGCAAAGGGCAAGTCAGGGTATTACGATGTAATGTTTCTAGATATAGATTCTTTGTTTAACCCTTTTTCTTCATTCAATGCCTCAATTGCCATAATTATCATCTGCATTCGGAAAAAAAAAAATCAGCAACCTCTCACAAACTAAATGACATAATTTAACCAACCAATTAAAACATATACAATGATTACCTCAGCATAAGGAGTGTGATCTGGGGTGTGGATTTTAGGAAACATTGAATGTATACGTTCTTTAATTTGGATGGTTTGTTGCTCTGACAATGGTTGTTCTCGATTGGATCTTACATGATCAATGATATGCTCTTCTAATTTTTTCGTAGCTGGAGAACAGACAAGAGTAGGAGGAGAGGAACTGTCCCATTCTTCTTGGCTTCTTGGGTAACCTACAACAACAATTGCGAGTAGTTGAATAAGGAT
>JAUPMG010093210.1:0-12501 GCA_031762675.1 Pachysandra terminalis
TTTGTCCCTTGGAGGTTGTGTTGTGCTTATTCAGGCTTCTCTCAGTTGCCTCCCAACGTACTTTGTCTCTTTTCAAGGCGCCTATGTCGATTATCAAAAAGATGGAGAAGATTCAACGTGGCTTTCTCTGGGAGGGAGGTGGGCCTAAAAATGATCATTTGGTGAAGTGGTCTGATGTGTGTAAGTTGAGGGAGGATGGTGGACTAAATTTGGGCAATCTTGCAGCTCGCAATCTGGCTTTCCTGGGATCTGCAGTAATACCCATAGTCAACAGCAGCAAACTCAAAAATCATAAACAAGCAACAAAATAGCTTCAAGCAATCAAGAACTCCGTTAGATGAAAAGCTTTAAAAATGACAAAATCCATTGATACCATGCAGAAGATAGTATCCATTACACTTGACCAATAAAAACAAACGCAACGGAACCTATCAAAAGATCTCAGTATCCAATACATTAGATTAACAAAAGAGAGACCGAGCTTGCAGTTTAGTGGATAAGACCTTGCAGATTACTGTATTGAGATAAATCCAACAGACACCAGAAAACATTTTTTATTTTTTTGATCAGTACCAGAAAACAAAATTGCTTTGTCAAGTGAACAGATAGATCATGTGAACCTGATAACCACCACTAACGAAGTAAGAAAAAAAAGAAAAAAAAACCGTCACATTTAACCTATCAAAATGCATTAGATCCAACTGAGACCAAATTAGAACTGCGGCATCTTTCCACACCCTTCCAGAGGAAAACAATGGCAACATTACTTAGAAATCTTCTTTTAAGAAGACAGGATTACCTTACAAATGAAGATAGAAGGTATAAGTGAAAATCTCACAAAACCACATTAAATGACAAGAGAAGCCAATGATTTCGAAATGGAACTTCCATAAAAAAAAAATCACTTAAACAATAGTTGTTACAGAATTCATGCCAGCTGCGAATCCAGGATTAATGTGAGGCCACTAAAACCTGAAACTTTGAATTCAAAACTTCTCAAATCACGCAGCCTTGGTAGCTTTAAAAGTAAAAAGGGAAAGTTATCATCCCCTCGAAGGAAAAAGTAATCAATACGAAAGCGTAATCAACTACAGAAATCAACCCCATTTTATAAATCATTAAAACAGAAAAAATCAAAATTACAATCGCTGATTTAAAGAATAAAATCAAGTTTCCTAACAGGGCTCCCCAAAATTAATTATAGAGCCAGTGGTACAGATGTGCTTAGGCACCGAGAACCACAATGAGATTCAAATTCAGGTAACACAATATAGCAGAGCTCTAATTGGATCATTATCTAAGAAACAGAAAGAAAAGAGGAAAACAATTTGTAGGAGTTAAGATAAAGAAAACCACGAACAACAGGCATATCCAATTTAGACTAAACATTGAAGGAGTTGGAAGAATCCATTACCAAAATTAGAATTGTCCTTACTCGTACTCATTTCAACTCCATTTTCAAGAGTAAATACCTATAAGGTTCAAGCAATAGACTTCTATGACAACATAAAAATAATAATTAAGAAATAGATAACTTAAAATTCAAAGGCACTCATGATATCCAGCTGCTAAATCACCACAAAAAGGAGAATACAAGGATTAAGAAAACAATCAGAGAAGATATATTCAGCATTAAGATCCCCATCAATCATATTCCAGTTACCTTTAATTTCTTGATTTTCATCCAGGAACTACTGGCAAAAGAAAAAAAATCATTAGGACAGAGAGAGAGAGAGAGAGAGAGAGAGAGAGAGAGAGAGAGAATCCTTCTATCGGGAAAAATAATATCAAGTTTTATCTATCAAAACGCATTAGATCGAAAAAAATTCAGTACTTCAGCCAAAACTGCAGCGTCATTCTACCAGGAAAACCCGACAACATTGCGTATAAATCTTCCAATGAGATATAGACGGGGCAACATTATAATCGAAGACAAAAATGAAAATCTCATTGAAAACCCCTTCAGTAAGAGTAGTTGGCACGGATTTGGTGATGAAAACCTAATCGAAACACCCCTTAACTAAGGCTTGCAACTGATTTCATGCCAGCCAAAAATCCTAGATTGAAGCAAGGCCATTAAAACCTGAAAAAATATTAATTCAAGACTCCTCAAATCTCACAAACTTTGTAACTTCAAAAGCAACAATAGTCTTGAGTTAAAGGAAAGGGAAAGATGAAACCCATTCTTCCGAGGTCGCTAAAGAAACCACGGCCCACCAAAGCTTATCAACCACCCAGATGCAAAGATAAAAGTTACCGGATCCGCAATAATACCAATTGTCAATCGCAGCAAACTCCAAAATCAAAAAAAGCATATAACTTCAAACGAACAAGAACTCCCTTTAGATACTCCCAAAAAACGCCAAAACCTCATGCCAAGGGAAAGCATCCAATACAATAATTAACCATCAAAAGATCTCAGCATCCAATATAATTACCAATTTCAACCAATTCTATGAAATCAAAAGCTAAGCAACATCAACATTACCACGGGAAAGACGAACATTATCACAAAAAACTCCAAACTGGTAAACTCCCACACACCGAGTTGAGGATAAATATACAATACAAGAATCAAAAGTGGTTACCGAAGAGCCCTCTCCAAGATTTATCAAACCAGCTTTCCGAAGAATCCCTGATAAGCATGTTAGAGAATACATACAAAAGTCAGATCCTTCCGTGCTCATTAAAAGCCGTTAACTCCCTGATAAAGCATGTTCAGGGAGAACATATTCAGCATTGAGAACCCGTAACATCATATTTCAGTAGCCTTAGTCTCTTAATATCCATTTAGAAACCAACAAAATATAGAACATTAGGATCTCAGAGAGAGACAGAGAGAAAGAGAGAACATCCCCCGATCTCGCAGATTACTGGATAAGATAGATAAAAAAGACAGTAGAAAGAAAAAAAAAAAACAATGTTTTTTTTTTTGATAACTTGGGTGTCCAGGCCTTAGGCCAGACTAATCCCAAGTAGAAAAAAAAAAAAACAATGTTGATTAAACAAATAGATCGTCAGACAGGACAACTTTATAATAGACACTATAATTGATAAAAATAAATAAGAAAAATATTATCAAGTTTTACCTAATAAAACGGATTAGATCCAAACCAATTTCAGTAGTTCAATGTAGCAGAACTTAACATCATCTTCCATTGAGATAGACGGAAAACTAATAATCGAAGACAAAAATGAAAAATATTATCAAGTTCTATCTATCAAAACGCATTAAATCCAAACCAATTTCTCTAGTTCAATGTAGCAGAACTGCAGCATCATTCAACCTGGAAAAACCGAGAACAATGGTCATAAATCTTCCACTGAGACAGACGGGACAACCTAATAATCCAAGCCAAAAATGAAAATGTCATTGAAACCCCCTTCAGTAATAGTAGTTGGCACGGATTTGGTGATGAAAACCTAATCGAAAAACCCCTAACTAAGGCTTGCAACTGATTTCATGCTAGCTCCAAATCCCAATTGAAAGACGGCCACTAAAACATGAAAATATCAACAATTCAAAACTCCTCAAATCTCCCAAACATGGTAACTTTAAAAGCAACAATAGCGTTGAGTTAAAGGAAAGGGAAAGATGAAACCCATTCTTCAGAGGTCGCTAAAGAACCCACGCCCCACAAAAGTTTATCAAACATCCAGTTGCAAAGTTAAAGGTTACCGGATCTACAATAATACCGATGGTCAATCGCAGCACACTCCAAAATCAAAAACAAGCAAATAAATACAAACGAACAAGAACTCTCTTTAGATACACACTCCTTAAAAACGCCAAAAACTCTTCATCGCCAAAAACTCTTCATGGAAAGGGAAAGAATCCAATAAAACTACCCATCAAAAGATCTCGACATCCAATACAATTACCAATTTCCACCGATTCTATGAAATTGAAAGCCAAGTAACAACCACAATACCAACTGGTAAAATCAGGATTTAAATGCAGGATAAGACAACCAAACCATAGATTGGAGTCCTTTTTTTCACACCGCTACTTCTACTTCCAGGAGGAAGTGGTTGGAGAAGAAGAGCAAACGAATGTTGTATATACAGTTGAGCACGTTTCGGCTGGACGGTTTAGAATAAACAGTGACAGGAAAATTGGATGGTTGCAAGGAACTATAAGCAAAAGAAATAAAACATCATCAGGAAATAATATATAAATAAATAAATAAACAAAAAAAAGAGCATCCCACAATCTTTAAGATTACAAGATGATATGTTACAAACTAGCAAATGAGATGAATCCAATAGAAAACACCAAAAAACCAAATAAGAAAATTATTATCAAGTTCTATCCATCAAAACAAATTAGATCCAAACCAACTTAACTAGTTCAACCTAGCAAAACTGCAGCTTCATTCAACCTGGAAAAACTGACAACGATGCACATAAATCATCCATTGAAATAGACAGGACAACCTAATAATCAAAGACAAAGAGGGAAATCTCAATGAAACCCCCTTCAGTAATAGAAGTTGGCACGGCTTTGGTGATGAAAACCTAATCGAAACACCCCTTGACTAAGGCTTGCAACTGATTCATGCCAGCTCCAAATCCCAATTGAAGCAGGGCCAATCAAACCTGAAAATATCAATTTGAATCTCCTCAAATCTCTCAAACGGGGTAACTTCAAACTCAACAATAGTCTTGAATTAAAGGAAAGGGAAAGATGAAACCCATTCTTCAGAGGTTGCTAAAGAACCCACGCCTCACCAAAGTTTACCAAACATCCAGAAGCAAATATAAAAGTTACCGGATCTGCAATAATACCAATGGCCAATCGCAGCAAACTCCAAAATCAAAAACAAGCAAAAAATTTCAAACGAACAAGTACTCCATTTAGATACATACTCCCTAAAAACGCCAAAATCCCTTCATGCCAAGGGAAGTATCCAATACAATTACCCATCAAAAGATCTCAGCATCCAATACAAATAAAAATTTCCACCGATTCTATGAAGTCAAAAGCAAAGCAACATCAACGATACCACGTGAGAAATCGAACATTATCTATCACAAAAAATTCCTAAGTGGTAAACTCAGAATTTATATGCAGCATAAGACAATCAAAGCATAAATCGGAGTCCTTTTCGTCAACTGCTACTTCTACTTCGAGGAGGATATCGTTGGAGAGGAAGAGCAAAGAAATGTTGTATATACAGTTCAGCACGTTTCGGATGGACGGTTTAGAATAAGCGGTGGGAATAAAATTGGATGGTTGTAAGGAACTATAAACAAAAGTAATAAAACATGATGAAGAGAAAAAATAAAATTAAAAAATAAATAAACAAAAGAAAAGGCAGAGCATCCCACAATCTTTAAGATTACAAGATGATATTTTGGAAACTAACCAACGAGAAAAATCTGTTGGCAAACACCAAAAAAACAAATAAGAAAAATATTACCAAGTTCTATCTATCAAAGCGCAATACATCCAAACCAATTTCAATAGTTCAACATAGCAGAACTGCTGCATTATTAAACCGGGAAAAACCGACAACAATGGTCATAAATCTTCAATTGATATAGACGGGAAAACCTAATACTCGAAGACAAAAATGAAAATCCCAATGAAATCCCCTTCAGTAATAGTAGTTGGCACGGATTTGGTGATGAAAACCTAATCGAAACCCCCCAAACTAAGGCTTGTAACTGATTTCATGCCAGGTCCAAATCTCACAAACTGTGTAACTTCAAAAGCAACAATAGTCTTGAGTTCAAGGAAAGGGAAAGATGAAACCCAATCTTCAGAGGTCGCTAAAGAACCCACGCCCCACCAAAGTTTATCAAACATCCAGATGCAAAGTTAAAAGTTACCGGATCTGCAATAATACCGATGGTCAATTGGAGCACACTCCAAAATCAAAAACAAGCAAATAGCTACAAACAGACAAGAACTCCCTTTCAACACATACTCTCTAAAAACCCCAAAAACTCTTCATGCCAAGGGAAAGTATCCAATACAATTACCCATCAAAGGATCTCCGCATCCAATACAATTACCAATTTCCACCGATTCTATGAAGTCAAAAGCCAGGCAACATCAACGATACCACGTGAGAAAACGAACATTATCTATCACAAAAAATTCCTAACGGTAAACTCAGGATTTATATACAGGCATAAGACAATCAAACCATAGATCGGAGTACGTTTCATCACACCACTACTTCAGCTTCGAGGAGGAAATGGTTGTAGAAGAATAGAATAGGCATGTTGTATATCCAGTTCAGCACGTTTCAGATGGACGGCATAGAAGAAGCGGTGAGAATATAATCATATGGTTGTAAGGAACTATAAGCAAAAGAAATAAAACATCATCAGGAGAAAATATAAAATTAAAAAATAAATAAACAAAAAAAACAAAGCATGCCACAATCGTTAAGATTACAAGATGATATTTTGCAAACTAGCAAATGAGACAAATCTCATAGTAAACACCAAAAAAGCAAATAAGAAAAATATTATTAAGTTCTATCTATCAAAACAAATTAGATCCAAACCAATTTCACTAGTTCATCGTCGCAGAACCGCAGCATCATACAACCTGGAAAAACCGATAACAATGCTCATAAATCATCCATTTAGATAGACGGGACAACCAATATTCGAAGAAAAAAAATGAAAATCTAATTGAAACCTCCTTCAGTAATAGTTGGCACGGCTTTGGTGATGAGAACCTAATCGTAACACCGCTTAACTAAGACTTGAAATTGAATTCTTGCCAGCCCCAAATCCCAATTGAATCAAGGCCACTAAAACCTGAAAATATCAATTCAAAACTCCACAAATCTCTCAAACTTGGTAACTTCAAAAACACCAACAGTCTCGAGTTAAAGGATAGGGAACCATGAAACCCGTTCTTCAGAGGTCGCTAAAGAACCCACGCGCACCAAAGTTTATTAAACATCCGCAGATTTAATGATAAAAGTTACCGGATCTGCAATAATACAAATGGTGAATTGCAGCAAACTCCAAAATAAAAAACAAGCAAATAAAACTTCAAACGAACAAAAACTCCCTTTAGATACATACTCCCTAAAAACACCTAAAAAAGTATCAAATAAAATTACCATCAAAAGATTTCAGCATCCAATACCATTACCAATTTCCACCGATTTTAAGAAGTCAAAAACCAAGCAACAACCACGATGCCACGTGAGAAAACGAACATTATCAATCAAAAAAAATTCCTAGCGGGTAAACTGAAGATTTAAAAGCAAGCATAAGATAATCAAACCATAGATCGGAGTCCCTTTCGTCACACCGCTACTTCTACTTCCAGGAGGAAATGGTTGGAGAAGAAGAGCAAAGGAATATCGTATATATACAGTTGAACACGTTTCAGATGGATAGTTTAAAATAAGCGGTGAGCATAAAATCGGATGCTTGTAAGGAACTATAAGCAAAACAAATAAAACACCATTAGGAGAAAAAATAAATAAACAAAAAAAAAACAGTGCATCCCAGTCTTCAAGATTATAAGATGATATTTTACAAACTAACAAATGAGACAAATCTAATAGCAAATACCAAAAAAGTAAATAAGAAAAATATAATCAAGTTCTATCTATCAAAACGAATTAGACCCAAACCAATTTCACGAGTTCAACGTAGCAGAACTGCAGCATCATTCAATCTGAAAAAACTGACAACAATGCCCATAAATCTTCCATTGAGATAGACGGGACAACATAATAATCGAAGACAAAAATGAAAATCTCATTGAAACCCCTTCAATAATAGTAGTTGGCACGGCTTTGGGGATGAAAACCTAAGGGAACACCCCTTAACTAAGGCTTGCAACTGATTTCATGCCAGCACCAAATCCCAATTGAAACAAGGCCATTGAAACCTGAAAATATCAATTCAAAACTCCTCAAATCTATCAAACTGGGTAACTTCAAAAGCAACAATAGTCTTGAATTAAAGGAAAGAGAAAGATGAAACCCATTCTTCAGAGGTCACAAAAGAACCCATGCCCCACCAAGGTTTATCAAACATCCAGATGCAAAGATAAAAGTTACCGGATCTGCAATAATACCGATGTTCAATCACAGCAAAACTCCAAAATAAAATACAAGCAAATAACCATAGATCGGAGTCCTTTTCATCACACCACTACTTCAGCTTCAAGGAGGAAATGGTTGGAGAAGAATAGCAAAGGAATGTTGTATATACAGTTGAGCACGTTCTTAATGGATGGATGGTTTAGAATAAGCGGTGAGAATAAAATCGGATGCTTGTAAGGAACTATAAGCAAAACAAATACAACATCATCAGGAGAAAAAATAAAATTAAAAAATAAATAAAAAACAGAGCATCCAACAATCTTTAAGATTATAAGATGACATTTTGCAAACTAGCCAATGAGAAATCTAATAGCAAACACCAAAAAAAAATAATAAGAAAAATATTATTAAATTTTATCTATCAAAACACATTAGATCCAAACCAATTTCACTAGTTCAACATAGCAGAACAGCAGCATCATTCCACCTGGAAAAAACGACAATAATGCTCAAAAATCTTCCATTGAGATAAACATGACAACCAATAATCGAAGACAAAAATGAAAATCTAATTGAAACCCCCTTCAGTAATAGTAGTTGGCACGGCTTTAGTGATGAAAACCTAACCGAAACACCACTTAACTAAGGATTGCAATTGATTTCAAGCCAACTCCAAATTCCAATTGAAGAAAGGCCACTAAAACCTGAAAATATCAATTCAAAACTCCTCAAATATCTCAAACTTGGTAACTTCAAAAGGACCAACAGTCTTGAGTTAAAGAAAAAGATGAAACTCATTCTTCAGAGGTCACTAAAGAACCCAGGCCGCACCAAAGTTTATTAAGCATCCAGATGTAATGATAAAAGTCACCGGATCTGCAATAATACCGATGGTAAATTGCAGCAAACTCCAAAATCAAAAACAAGCAAATAACTTCAAACGACCAAGAACTCCCTTTAGATACATACTCCCTAAAAACGCCAAAAATATCTTCACGCCAAGGGAAAGTATCCAATAAAATTACCCATCGATCTCAGCATCTACCGATTCTATGAAGTCAAAAGCCAAGCAACAACCACGATACCATGTGAGAAAACGAACATTATCTATCATAAAAAATTCCTAACTGGTAAACTCAGAATTCAAAAGCAGGCATAAGACAATCAAACCATAGATCGGAGTCCTTTTCGTCACACCGCTACTTCTACTTCCAGGAGGAAATAGTTGGAGAAGAAGAGCAAAGGAATGTTGTATATACAGTTGAGCACGTTTTGGATGGATGATTGAGAATAAAATCGGATGGTTGTAAGGAACTATAAGCAAAAGAAATAAAACATCATCAGGAGAAAAAAAATAAAAAATAAATAAACAAAAAAAAAAGAGCATCCCACAATCTTTAAGATTACAAGAAGATATTTTACAAACTAGGAAATGAGATAAATCTAATAGAAAACACCAAAAAAGCAAATAAATATCAAGTTCTATCTATCAAAACGAATTAGATCCAAACCAATTTCACTAGTTCAACGTACAACGTAGCAGAACTGCAGCATCATTCAACCTCGAAAAACCGACAACAATGCACATAAATCTTCCATTGAGATAGACGGGCCAACCTAATAATCTCGTTGGAACCCCTATCAATAATAGTAATTGGCATATCTTTGATGATGAAAACCTAATCGAAACACCCCTTAACTAAGGCTTGCAACTGATTTCATGCCAGCTCGAAATCCTAATTGAAGCAAGGCCACTGAAACCTGCAAATATCAATTCAAAACTCCTCAAATCTCTCAAACTGGGTAACTTCAAAAGCAACAATAGTCTTGAATTAAAGGAAAGTGAAAGACGAAACCCATTATTCAGAGGTTGCAAAAGATAAAAGTTACCGGATCTACAATAAAACCGATGGTCGATCGCAGCAAACTCCAAAATAAAAAACAAGCAAAAACTTCAAACAAACAAGAACTCCCTTCAAACAGAAAGAGAAGAGGAAAATAATTTGTAGGAGTTAAGAAAATCACGAAAGATATGTTGAGAAAACCACGAAAGACAGGCATATCCAATTAGACTATAAATTGAAGGACTTGGAATAATCCATTACCATAATCAGAATTGTCCTTACTTATACTCATTTCAACTCCCTGAAAAGCATTTTCAAGAATAAATACCTATAAGGTTCAAGCAATAGACTTTTATGACAACATATAAATTATAATTAACAAATAGACAACTTAAAATCCAAAGGCACTCACGATATCCATCTGCAAAATCACCACAAAAAAGGAGAATACAGGGATTAAGAAAACATTCAGAGGAGATATTCAGCATTAAGATCCCCACCATTCATATTCCAGTTACCTTTAATTTCTTGACTTTCATCAAGGAACTGAACTGCTGGCAAAAGAAAAAAAATCAACAGGACAAAAAGAGAGCGAGAGCGAGAGCGAGTCCTTCTATCTTGAAGATTACAGGCTTATATGTTCCAGACTTGCCAATGAGATGCATCTAACAAGAGAACCAAAAAACGAAATAGTTGGGTCAAATTGACAAAATGATCATGTGATGGGGTCAGCAAAATAATAACCAAAATAACTGATTAAAAAACAAAAATAATAAGAAAAATCAAGTGTCACATAGCAGACTATTAAATCGAACCGATTCCATGTGCAGCCGAATAAGAACTGTGCCTCCCTTCCATATGAAGGAACAGACATCATTATTCAGAAATCTTCACTTGGGAAAACGATACGATAATCTCATGTAGACACCCTCAAATGAAAGTAGTGAAAATTTCATTTCATTCAAATCTTTCAGCCTTTGAAACTACAAAAGTTACAACATTATCAATCCATATCGTAAAATAAGAGAAACTAACAAAACCCACTAATTGACTTGACGACCAATATACAATACAAGAATCCAAACCAAGTTACCGAAGAGCCCTCTCCACGACTTATAAAACCAAGTATCCGAAGAATCCATGATAAGCGTGTTCAAGAATTACATAAAAAATTCAGATCCTTGTGTGCTCATTACAAGCCGATCACTCCCTGATAAGCATGTTCAAGAAGGAGATATTCAGCATTGAAAACCGGTAACTTCATATTTCAGTAGCCCTTAGTATCCTAATATCCATTTAGGAAAACAATTATATATAGATTTTTAGGATCTAAGAGAGAGAGAGAGAGAGAGAGAGAGAGAGAACATCCAGCGATCTTGCAGATTACTGGATGAGATAAATCTAATAGACACCAGAAGACAAAAAAAAAAAAATGGTTGAATAAACAAATAGATCGTCTGACAGGGCAATTTTATAATAGACACTATAATTGATAAAAACAAATAAGACTAATATTTTCAAGTTTTATCTATCAAAACGCATTAGATCCAAAAAAGTTCAGTAGTTCAGGCAGACCTGCAGCGTCATTCTACCTAGAAAACCCGACAACATTCCACATAATCGAAGACAAACCAACAAAATATAGAACGTTAGGAACTAAGAGAGAGAGAGAGAGAGAGAGAGAGAGAGAGAGAGAGAGAACATTCCCAGATCTAGCAGAATACTAGATTGTCTGACAGGTCAACTTTATAATACACTATAAATGATAAAAATAAATAAGAAAAATATTATCAAGTTTTATCTAACATAACGGATTAGATCCAAACCAATTTCAGTAGTTCAATGTAGCAGACCTGAAGCATCATTCTACCTGGAAAAACCGACAACATTGGTCATTAATCTTCCATTGAGATAGACGGGAAACTAATAATCGAAGACGAAAATGAAAATCTCATTGAAACCCCCTTCAATAATAGTAGTTGGCACGGATTTCGTAATGAAAACCTAATCGAAACACCCCTTGACTAAGGTTTGCAACTGATTCCATGCCAACTCCAAATCCCAATCAAAGCAAGGCCACTAAAACCTGAAAATACCAATTCAAAACTCCTCAAATCTGGCAAACTTGGTAATTTCAAAAGCAAAAATAGTCTTGAGTTAAAGGAAAGGGAAAGATGAAACCCATTCATCAGAGGTCACTAAAGTACCCACGTCCCAACAAAGTTTATCAAACATCCATATGCATTACCGGATCTGCAACAATACCGATGGTCAATCGCAGCAAATGCCAAAATCAAAAACAAGTAAATAACGTCGAACGAAGAAGAATTCCCTTTAGATACATACACCCTAAAAACGCCAAAACCTCTTCATGCCAAGGAAAAGTATCCAACACAATTACCCATCCAAAAATCTCAACATCCAATACAATTGCCAATTTCTGCCGATTCTATGAAGTCAAAAGCCAAGTAACATCAACGATATGTAATGACCTGAACCTTTGAAAGTATTTTATTTTCCCAATTACAATATATGAACGAATTATTGGAATTATCTGTGTGATTGTATGTGCATTATTTATGTTATGAGGGTATTTTTGTAACATAGTTTCTGAATTAGGGGTTAAA
>JAUPMG010093231.1:0-10221 GCA_031762675.1 Pachysandra terminalis
AGAATGTCCCACCGTAGTGAATTCATTCCCCTATATATGGTAATGTGATAATTGAACTATTCTATGTGCGCATCATAAATTCTAGGAGCTTCGACCTAGAGGTCACAAATGCCTCTGTTATTTTCGATCATAGGAAATATCCCAAGGGGACACCTAGGTTTACTTCTCCTTTGTGATCCATATATTAGCCAATCTACTAACAGAATCTCACTCGGCATCCATTATGTATAATAATACGCTATTGAGATGAATATAATAATCTGGTAATATTGGGATCATAACTCCCTCAACCTATGAAATTCAATCCACCCGGGACTTCCTCACCAAATCATGATGTCCAAATCATGATACACTCAAGTCTGATCAGAACTTCAACAGAAGTGAAGTCTGAAGGCAAAGTTTGGTTCATGACCAGAATATAGTCATTAACCAAATTGGTTATGCTGTGCAATGTGTGGTGGTCGTGCACACTAACTAATCATACAATCATGTGGACAGATGTGTAATAATTCTTAGTATGAATTATGAAGTTTAAAGCATGGTTTAAATCATCATAACAGCCAATCAAATCAAATTATACGTGATGTATGATTAATCATAATTAAATATGAAACAATTCAATTCAACCTTTAATTCATGTCATGGAATAATAATAATTATCATGCAATTAACCATCTATAATCGAACATTAATCATATCATATGAATTTCAAACAAATCACCCAACCTGCACTGACCGGCAAGCTGGTCGGCACGCCGGTTGGTCTGCCGGCAGCCTAGGCAGATCCAAACATCTCAATTTCACATTCTTAGGGCTGGTCGGTAGGCTAACCGGCACACCGGTTGGCCATCCGACAACCTAGACAGGGGCCAAATTAATTTGGTGCAGGGTCTAAGGCTGGCCAGGAGGCTGACCGGTACATGGTTGGCCATCCGACAGCCTAGACAGAGACTGATGTTTTTCCAAAAATCTCAGGGTAGCCACCGGTAGGATAGGCAGAAGCTTAATTTCCAAATCTCAGCTACTTATGGCTACCGGAAGGCTAACCGACACGCCAGTAGGTCTGCCGGATGCTATCTGGGTGAACCAGCAGGCTAGCCGGCACACCGGCAGGCTGTCGGTTTGCCCATAAACTACAAATTTGTATGATTTTTATACAATAAGATGTTTTTAGCAAATTAGTTCAACAGAGACTGATATTTAAAATAAAATCCGAACACAACCAAATCAAAATAAAAATCAAACAACCACCCTACCTTGCTTGGACTGATTAAGCTTAGAAAACTTGAGTTTTTATGAAAAACAGTTTATGTTTGAGTTTGAATTCAATGTGCTATGTCATATTCAAAGAATATGACATATCACCTAATCCAAATCAAAAATATAAAGTAATTGAGTTTACTTACCTTGCTCAACGCTTCAGATCTTCCTCTTCTTCAACCCAGTTCAAGTCTGAACTGTTCTTCCTCACCTTTCCAGCTCCAGCTATCTTCTCAGATTTTTAGATTATGATTTGGACGACCAAGACTATGTTTGTATAGTTTTTAATCTTGTCTCCTAGTTGTTCTAGAGTTAAAGTTATTTTAGGATTAAGTTTGGTTTATAGCCATGATATTAGGTTAGTTAAATAATAGCCTTTAGATTAAAGGTGTTATAGTTCTAGTATAAGTTAATGATTTCTCTTACCTAGCCTTATCATAATTAGATTTGGTTCTTTTACCTTTAATCATAGCCTTTAAATTAGTCTAATTAATCCTAACCATTGATTTTAAGTCTTCTAATTCTATTAGGAATATTAGTGGTTGTTTTAATCTTAATCTAATGTCTTAGTTAATTTATAACTTAGTCTTGATTTATTATTATTTAATTAGCAAAAATATTATTTATTTAATTAACCTAATTAATGCCTACAAACGGTAAAATAAATTAAATCATTTGATCCAAGAGTGATCATAATCTTTAGATAAACTTTATAATGTAAATTGTATTGTTTCAATTGAATAAAGGAACTAATTGTAAGAATAATATATGTTTTGATAAATATAGTACATAATTGGGGTCAGATTGTAATTAAGGGAAATATATGGAAGTGTGGTGTAATTAAAAAAATTTAAATTAGGCTTGACCCAGATCTGGTCGTGTGGCCCATTTGATAATAATAGGGTGGTTAAAATAGTAAATTAAGTTAGATTTAGGGATTTAAGTGTAAACATATTTGACTTTAGGGATTTATATGTTAATAGTGGAAGATAGTGGGGTCACTTATGTAAATTCAGATTTTAAGGGAATTAGGGCTTGGGCCCAATGTGTGGATTAGTGTGCACATGGGCTGGTCGTATGGCCCAAGAAAGGAAGGTTAGACTTGTCTTTCTCTATTATTTTGAATTTTCAACAATTAAAGAGATAGAGGGAAAGTCTCCCTAACTACCACTACCCTTCCAAATAGGATCGTGGGTTAAAAGGAAACTTCCCACCTTAGAGTGCATGATCAAGGCAAGAAAAAGGGAGGGGAAGAGAAGAGATAGAAGGAGAAAATGAGAAAGAAGAAGAGGAAACAAGGCAAAGGAAGAAAGAGATCCCCGAAAGAGATTCGCTGTGATCTTCCGATTCCAAGAGTTGCAGAAAAAGCTTAGGAAGAAAGGTAGGGATTTCCATGGTTTCTATGGTAGCTATGTTCATAGGATTATGATAAATTTCTTAGGATGAGCATCTAGATTCCTTATTTTGCATGAAAATGTGTGATTGAACCATGTTTATTTTGATATATGTGCTTTGAGATGATAGCATGAATATATGTGTTTTGAATGAAATTTGTGTTTGATCAACATGTCAATCCATGTTTAGATGTTAGGTTTTGTGTATAACATGTTAGATTGATGAATGATAATATAAACCTTGATTTTTGTATGAGAAAAACATGTTTTTGGGTTTGTGTCAGGTTGGGCACGAAGCCCTTGCAATTATGTGAGAATCTAGGCTGAAATTGACCCTCGGCAGGTGCCGAGCCTACCAGCCGAGCTCCCCTAAGTTTTTGCTCCTTCTGCCGAGCCTTGGCAAGAGCCTAGCACATTTGCCGAACCTCGGCAAGAACCTCGGTCCAACCGTGCTACCTTTCGAACTTAGATAATTTATTTATTATTTTTTTTAGGATGGTTCAAGTTTGAGGTCAATCCAATGAGTATAAAAATAGTTATGGTCAAAACACCGAACGGGTGTCAAAGTTGAATGTGAAGACCTCAATCCCACCGAGCTTGATGCCGAGTTACTATTGCTCCTATATTTTGTGGACAGCTGTGTTTCAGTGTTTGAATGTTGTGTATGATGTTGGTTTGTGAGAATTATGTGTGTGTTAAATTTTATGCAACAAAAGGTACTAATTACCCCAGTTGTTGTGTGTTGTAACCTTGTATGGTGTGTGATGATGTATGATGAGGTTTCTAGTGAATTATACATGAAATATCCATGTTGATATGATATGTATGTTGATGCATGAAATATGAATGAGTTGTGGTGAATGGTCCTTTTGTGACCCATCCATGCATTAGGTATGCATGAGGTTTGGAATGAGTTGTGGTGAATGGTCCTTTTGTGATCCATCCATGCATTAGGTACTCATGAGGTTAGGAATGAGTTGTGGTGAATGGTCCTTGAGTGACCCATCCATGTATTCAATATGCATGAGGAACAAACATGAAAATAGTTAAGGGAATTGAGCCCAGTGGGTTGAGAATCCCGTAAAACCATGATGTACACATGGGAGGTAAGAGAGCAGTATCAAGCTATATTAAAATGGATGCTCAGTAATTAGTATTACTTGATAAGAGAGCTTCATCAAGCTGTAGTAAATTGGATGCCAAGGCAACTTGGAACCGACTGATCATCGGAATATGAATTGCATTAGTCAGCATTCATACTATGTGTGTTGCATTATTTGCATCATAACTTCATATTGCATTGCATTCTGGTTTGTGAGTGTTATTTCATCATCTGTGTGCTCATGATGTGTTCATCTGCATGAATTACATTGATTATGGTATGATGTGTGTCTGTGGATTGAACTGTGGTGTGATGGGTGATTGCTACTTGGGTTATGGTGTGATATGTGGTTTTGTTGATTGGTTGTTGTGTGTGAATTGAATTGTAAGTGATAAGGAGGAATGTTACTGTATAAAAGGAATCATGAGATTTGATAGCCTTGTGAGATGATGTGTATCATGACAGAGTTCATGAGGACATGGGTATCTGTTCAGGTTGTGTTTGTGTATGTATTATGACAGAGTTCATGAGGACATAGATATTTGAACAAGTTGAGCATGTTTATAATTCTAGTGGTATATAAGTGAGTACAATGACATGACAATGAAGTGAACTATGACTTGTGGATTATATGTTGTGGTTGTGATGGTAAGTAAATGTAATGACCTAAATCCTCTAATAGAATGGTCCCATTAATTAAAAATAAATTATAATAATTACACGATATTTTTTTATTTGCATTAAATCATATGGACTGCAAGGCTACATTAGTATAAGGTTGTTTTTGATATTGAAATTTGTTAATTGGGGTCCATAGTGTAATTAGGATGCATTGAGGGTAAAGTCTGTAATTTAATTTTTGGAATTCAAATTCCAAACGCACGTGGCGCATATGGCAACGTGGGGGATACGTGGACTTGGTCTTTGAGAGAGGGAAGGGAAGTTGCCATAAACTTCTCCCTCACCTTCCATCTCAAAGACACAAGCATTGGAAAGGTTTTTGAGAGAGTGATTAGGAGAAGAGAAGTGTAGAGAGAAAGTGAGGTTCATTTATGAGAGCTAAACCCTAGTCATCCCCATTGCAGTGCCAAGAGAAGAGAAGAAAGGAAGAAGAAGAAAGAAAGAAAAGAGGAGAAGAAGAGACTAGTGTTGCTGAACCAAGGAGAAATTGAACAGGTAAGTTGAATCTTACTGTATAGTCCTCTTATGTATTCACTTTTGTTCATGTTCATGTTCATGTTCATGTTCATGTTCATGTTCTTGCAAGTTCATATGGATTTTGGTGATTGATTGCAAGTGATGTCATTTGAAGTATGAAAAATGGTATTGGAAATGAACTTGCATGTTTGATTATGTTAGTTAGATGACTTGTGGCCTTTAGAGTTGAAAAATATTGGATTTGGGGATCAATGGGAAGTATTTCTAGAAATCTAGAAATCACCCAGATCGTGGCCCGTCGGCAGGCACCGGTACACCAGTGAGCCTACCGACAGGGAACATATTTTGCCTTAGTTTGGCCCATCGGCAGGTACCAGTACACTGGTGGCCTAGCTGACGAGATTTGGTGCAGGGTTCTACCCATCGGTAAGCATCGGTACACCGGTGGGCCTACCAACAGGGACCCTTATTACGCTGTAATAGACCCATCAGTAGGCACTGGTACATCAGTGGACCTACCAATGAGGCTATTACAGGAGATCAAGTTTGGACTTTAGTTGGGAAATGGTGTGGTCTTGTGCAATTGATTTGGCCATTGGTTTTTCGTACTCAAGGTTGAGCAGAGGCATCAACTTGAGGTTCTATGATTGTTTGATACCCATCATTCACCCTTTTACTTGACTATAATTGGTAATTGGATTTTGAGTTGTTGGAACATTTGGAAATCTCATGATGGCATTCAATCGGATTATCCGCGTGCATGGGCATGTGGATAGTTTCCGTTGATGACTATCATTTTGTTCCTAGTTTATAATGCATTCATGTTAGGCTTATGTAAACTATTAAGTGAGCCTGGGAGGTGGTAAATAAAGGGATTCCTTGCGAGGTTCCCTAAAGGTTGACTATACACTTTTGGGTTGAAACCCCCAGTCAAACTAGGGTAGGATTCTTGCGCGCTCCTATATATGTTGGAATCCCTTGAGTATTGTACACTCATAAATTAGCATTTGTGGTTGGAATTCCCTGAGTAACCTATACTCATAAATTAGCAACATGGTGGCCTTCGTACCATGGGTTAGGGCCCAGAACGAAGAGGGGGCATCCGACTTTTCCTAGTGACCTATGTCCGAAATTGTTTCGTATTCGATTGGAAGCGACAATTGAGGGCACTTAACAGGTTATATTCGCTTAGCACATTCATTGCATATCATTGATCATTTCATTCTTTGACTAAGCATACATCTAGATCATCTGTCTGATTCATTTCAAATCATTACATGCATCTCATCTTTAAAATAATCAAGTTTATATGTATTTATTTCATGCCTGTTTTGCTCACTTTTACTTGACTCTATTGAAATCATATGGGGATGTATGATAGTGTGATTTACTTACTGGGCATTCTAGGCTCACGCAACTTCTCATGTTGCAGGATGAGCAGGACGATAGCGGACTTGGATTTGCTGCCTTATTTGCTTATTTCATGATTAGAATTGTGCTCTTGTAAGAACTTTGGGTTGTAATAACTTTAGTTGATTACTTAATTTTGTTGAACTTATTTGGGGGTCACGACTCATTCGAAGTCATTGACTATTTTTGGAATTTTTTTTTTTTTTTTTAGCTTCCGCACTCTGTTAAATAAAGGTCTCATTTTACTTTTATTACTTGTGGTTTGATAACGATCCGCGTTCCATGCGTAGAACCCAAAAGTTGCACTTCAAGATCTGTGCCACCCACATAGGGATTGTGCTACAGGTTTTGGGGCGTGACAGTAAATGAGTATGATGACATGATAGTAAATGGATTAATAATGAGTAAATATCATGATATTGATTTCATAACTATGATGATTACATGACTAAAGTTATAAATGCTTGGTCATTCTTGTATGAATTTAACATGATTTATTATATGAATATGAAGATAGTTATTGTAGCTTCTTTGGATTTTTCCTATTTAGTCTCCAAGCTCACCCCTATGTTGAAACAGGTGAACCTCTTGAGTGAAGGTGGGCCTGGAAGGGAGATCCCTAGCTGGATGGGAACTCTAGACTTTATGGACCTGCTACTTTGAACTATGTTTTGACCCCATGTGGGCATGGATGTTGTAAACTTTTATCTATGTTGGATCATTTATTTATGGTTGGATTTTATATTAGTTGGATCTAGTTTAATGTTTTAATTTTGAGACTTCCGTTGATAAGAGTTATGCTCTGTTAGACCATGTGTTGGTTGATTGGTTTGGCCGCATCCACAGGTTGGATCCGAAGGTCATTCTCCTGGAAATCCTAGAGATTATATATCTCGGATTCGGGGGTGTGACAAACAGATCTAGTAGAGATGCAAGCTACCTTCATGAAATTGAGTGTTCCAATGCCTGGAGCTTCAATATTGGACGTACTCGAAGGTGTCTTCGAAGGCATTATGAATCACAACTCACTGTGGTGTAGGGGTCTTGTAATTCCTTTCCTTTTGTTGCAAATATTTTTTTTTGAATGTATATGTAAGCAGAAGACTGTGTAAAGGAAGAATGTATATTTAATTAAATTATTTTCTCAACCATTTTTCATTTACATTCTCTTCACTTGCATTTTCCTCAAAAGACAATTTTGTAGTAACCCGAAGGTTGAGCCGTTGTTACTTTGAACGGTCCTTCCCACCTGGGGGAAAACTTAAGCTAACAGTATGACTTCTTTCGTGCCATGTTGCTCGAAGGACTAATTCACCAACCTGTAAACTCCTAGGTATAACCAATTTGTTGTATGCTTTAGCCACAATTTGGTGATAATGAAGATCACTCTCCAAGGCTTTCTGCCTTCTGTCATCCATATTGTCTAACTTTTGAGCACGTATAAGAGCAAAGTCTCTGAAACTCCAATCCACTTCACTTGCATGTAGGATTCTAGTTGATGCCACTTGAAGTTCAACTGGTAGGATAGTTTCTGACCCAAATACAAGAGAGAAAGGTGTAGCATTGGTAGCTCTGTTCTTGCTCACCTGGTACGCCCACAAAACTTGAGGCAAGAATTCATTCCATTGCGAAGGCTGGTCATAAACCAACTTACTCAGAATTTTGGTCAAAGTCTTGGTAGATGCTTCAGCCTGAGCATTCCCTTGAGTAATAAGGGGAAGACTTAACATGATGAATTCTGTGGAAGGTTGTCAGTTCTCTGACTGGCTTATTGATGAAAGAAATGCCATTATTTGTAATGATCCTTCGAGGGACACTGAATCGAAGGACGATATTGTGTTTGATAAATTGGTAAACTAAGGTGCCATTGGCCCTCTGAAGTGGAACGACTTCAATCCATTTGGTGAAGTATTTCGTGGCTGCTAAGATTCAAGTGTGTCCCCTCCTACTATTGGGATTAATGGGTCCAATCAAGTCCAAGCCCCAAGTATGAAAGGGCCAAGGAGCAATGATTGACTACATCTCCTGAGAAGGCTTTCGAGGGACATTATCTTGGACTTGGCATCTCACACATTTCTTCACAAAATTAGCTGCATCAGCTTCCATTGTGGGCCAATAGTATCCGAGGTTCTGTAACTGTTTATGAAGTTTGTACTTCCCTTGGTGAGCTCTACACAGTCCACTATGGACTTCTCAAAGGAAAGTTGTAATTTCTTGATTACTCATATAACGCAAGGGAGAATCATTGAAGCTCCTTCTGTATAGTTCTTTTTACGCCATATAGAATCTTATAGCCTTTCGTTTGAGCTGAATTGCTTCAAACTGGTCTTGCGGTAGGATCCCATCACGAAGCTACCTGATATAGGGTTCCCTCCAGTCAATTTGCACATGATCAGGGAATGCCTCAGCTATATCAGGTGATTCTTGGCACTTTGCACATGATAATTGCAGCTTTGCAGCATCAAATGCCATAGAAGGCCAGTATACTCCGGATCTTTGGAGTCTTCTGTAAAGGGAAAGAGTCTAGAAGTCCGCAAGCTTCTTGACGCATAGCCTGTAGTCTATCTACAGCTTCCTCCGGTCCAAGGCATCTAAACAGAGCTCCACTAACCCCTTTGTAGTAAAGAACTTTGCATGTTTGGCAAAGTTCATTAACATTTTGAGAGTGATGACGGGAGAGTGACAAGAGAGATTGTCAAGATCAAGTCAAATATGATATCTCCAGTCTGACTCTAGAATATGCTTTTCATCCTCCTGAGGGAACTGGGTAGAAAGAGTAGATTTCCAAATGACCTCTAGTGTGGTTGTGTCAAGGTCCATAAGGAGTCTACTTCCCAAGTTGGCTAGTGCATGAGCATGTTTGTTATTGCTTCTTATGTTTGAGTCAAATAATTACTGGCAAATCTCCGAAGGAGGCTTGTGTCATAACCTAAACCAGTTTAGATCTGTGGATCCATAACTGGATCGGATTGCGACTCTCACCCCATATTGCTATGGGAGTGGCAAGCAATATAAGAACATAAGCGGAAGTATAATATAAAGTTCTAATAAAATATAATATTAATAATTACAATGTTCTTACTTTACAATTCTGGAAATTAAACTAACTAATCTATATCAATTATCTTCTAAAATTTTATCTTTAGATTCCCCTTCCCAAGCTCTCTTTAGTGATCAATCTTCCTTAAATACCTGAAAAGCAACAATGTAATATCCCTAAGCCAAAGCTCGTGTGAGTAGACCTTTAAAACAAGGTATTTACTCAACACCCAATGATATTACAAAATATATAATATAATATGATGATCTGAAATATATATATATATATATAATATGATAATGAAATCTGAAAAAGTGTATGATGATAATGATAATAAATAAAAACAGCAATATGTTCTCTCACAAAATCTCGCCTTAGTCTATATTATAAGGATATCACATGGTCATTTTATCATGCTATATGCCTAAGTCTATATGAAAATCATATCTTGTGCATCATGCACAAGATAACATCAATAATGTCAACAAACACATGATAATGCAATATGCATGAAGTTTGATATTCAAATGGTTCAAATCTCCACACTAGACCAATCAATTACATTGAGCAAGAATGTCGAACCATTCCCCCCAATACAGGGCCACTCTCAATGTAAGATATTCTATGTGCGCATCATAATTTTAAGGGGTTTCGACCAAGAGGGCAATTCCCCCACTTATTTGCGACCAGGGCAATACAAAAATGAAAGGCATCCATAATTAGGACTAACCTCAGTAGAAAATTGAATAACCCAATTACCAAAGGGTTGATTCTTATGATTCAAATTGGGACCCCCATACAAGGCCTATCCCGAATCCTTTCATCATACCACAAGTATTTTGAGTCTCATACCTCTC